>MJMS01000026.1:0-44019 GCA_002018275.1 Huntiella bhutanensis | reverse complement strand
TACACCATTTTCTAATCCTGTTTCGTTTCTGGCGGAATTATCATTCCCTCATCCTCTCATCAAAAAAAAAAAAACGAAAAAAAAAAAAAAAAGTCAACCACGTTCAGAGCCCCATCTGGCTCAAGTGTCTATACCACCAAATCGGATATACCCTGTGATTTCACTTGATAATTGAACATGGCGCGGACTTTAGCCCTGGAATTAGACGGACCCGAGCTTTTTCTGTCTGTCGTTTCGTTTCTCTGCTTTTTTACTGACAGCGCGTCATGAGAACGTCGTTTGGTTGGTTGGACGAGAAATACAAAAGGGTCTTTTGGAGATGACATGGTTGCTTTGGTGGTGCTGATGAGATGATGGACAGGGCGACGAATGTGTCTGTGCTGGATACTAATAAAAGGAAATGTGTTACCTTGAGGAATTCAAGATGAGCTTGAAGATTGAATAGTGGTCTGTGAAAAGCAAATGCGTGTTTCTCTGCACAGTACTTTCTCTGACAAAAGTCATTGCTGAGGTTACTTTTTCTCCACGCGGGTTTTCAGCACTCTCCATGAAGCATATCAAAGTACTCGGCAGTCAAAAATGTGAGGTTCTACATGTGGTAAGTGGTCTTCTTGTTCTGGACGTCGGATTTGAGAGGGAATGCCTTTTTGGCTCGTTTCAAGCTATGATGTTTATATATGGTCCGCTGAGACCATTTGGTGGTCCGGTATAGAGGAATTGTGGAGAGTAAGAAACAGAGACGCTTGGGGACATATGTACCACACGCAGAGGCGTTCGAGGTGGATTGGTCGACTTGTGGAAACATAGATACTCGGTAGTTCGGCAGGGGGAGGAGACGAGACATACAACATAGAGGGGTTTGAATTTGACAACTAAAATTTCTATCTTTACAATTATAGTATATAGTAAGATCAACATGTCAATGGTGACATAGAATACAAACTACATCTCATTCGAATATCTTTCTTACGTGGCAATCCACAGTGTCACAATTCAAATGGCCGTATCACCACATGATAGGTAACATTCACCTTCCGGCACTTCCATGTACATAGGTTACAAACATCACCAAGTCACCACAAGTGATATCATTTCCCACCTGTGCTCAGACACACAACTCTAATGAGAGCGGGTCCTCCATCCCCCAGGCCTCCCATCTCCTCGCACCCAGCTTCCTCGATCAGTTTGTCTTGTAGCAAACAAACATCTATTCTCAGTGACTCCGTCCGTCAGTCCATTCCCCTATCCGGTAGTCTCCCGTTCACACAAAGAGTAGTCTAGAACAAACAGCACGGATATTTCAAGTCCCACCAATTCCCCGAAGGGAATAATACAACGGGTATGCGCGTCACTTGTTTCTTTTTTATCTAGTTATTGGTTGCCGTCTTTTTGCCTAAAACGTGAATACACAAGAGTCTCTCGGCATTCCCGGTTACCATATCCACCCGCTACGCCGTAGGAAGGTTGTTTGGGAAGGTGTTGCTGGGGACGTTGCTGTGTAGAGAAGGTGATGAATGTATGTAGATTGTCCGGGACCTTAGCGGGTCCGGGGATTTTTAGGAGTTATCTACTAGTGTGCTTGAGTTTAGATGGGCAAACGAACTAAACTACCTCAGGAATCAACTATCAAGACAATAGACTATAATGTATGAACTTGTCAAGTTGCCTTACCCTTCCGTCCCGTCGTCTGATAACCTCTTGTGTTGCCAGAAACCCTGACACTCTAAAACTTACAATACAATCCATCCCTGTGAATCGGTAATCTCCCTCCGACCCATACTTTTACATCTAGAAATTCTTACACACTTTACTCCATTGTAGCATCTCCAACATATCCCTCAAAACCCCCCTTCTCATGCATCAAAACCCAACTGCACAAATCTTTGTTGAGAGGCTGGAATGCACGACAAGACTACCTACCTGCAGCTCTCTGACGATGCTATGCATAGTCCTGTCGATATATGGGCTCGGACTGACAGTCAGGCAGGCGATTGACGGCTGTTGTGCATAACATCCACTTGACTAAACATGCATCTTGCTCCTGAATTTACCAGGGAGACGACATACCTACATACATCCAAACTCTTGCTCGCCATGCACCTCTGGATAAACGGAATATATGGATGGGTTAGGGGACTGTTTCTCACCGACTGATGCATGTTGCAGGTTGACTTACCGAACAAGTGGGCCAGGGTGCATGCAAGGCTAACGGTGAGCTGAGGGGTTTCCAGGATTCCTTATGGCGTCCCGTCCCATGTCATCCAGCCGTCCCATCGTGTCAATTGACCGAGACAAGGCAAAGACGACATCCATCTACCCATACGAAACTGCGGCCTAACGGGCCCGGGACCGGGAAGCCCTGTATATCCCAGGGCATCCCTCGTCATACTAGGGACATCGTGCCCGAAACTGGACCTATCCACCGTTGTCGTGATGTCTACAAAGTCGCTATTACAGGGCCACCATCATGGTCCTCCCAGTGTGTAACATCGACACAGGCTCCCCCATAAACATTCCCGCCACCAACCCGACCGATCCGTATCCATCTCACGATCTCCGGGGCCCTGTAGACTTCACCGCCTCCACAAATCAACCGCGGCGCTCTGGCATCCTCGTCTCATCTTACGCCATGATCGTATTCTTGTTCACAACATCACCCCTTTCCCACATTCTAATCCCTCGGCTCCTGTCTTCATGGCCATCTATCAGCTCCCCAGTATACAATCCTTATGGGGCGCCCGAGACTATCTGATCGCGAATGCTAACTTGGTGATGTGCATGAAAAGAAAAGGGATGTGGGTGCGTCAATAGGCAAGGCCTGTCAGAGCGGGACCCGCCTGGCGGGGCGACCCGATTTTGATGGAAAGGTGCCATGAGTGAGTGGCTGATTACTATTCTATTCGCAATGAAGGGTATATCTGGAACTTTGATTGTAGTTGGTATAGAGCTACAGCATATGGTCATGACTATACCAGGACCGGGCGATTGGGTCTGTAAAGGGTCACGATGTGTTTGCTAGCTTGGATCTTTCCTTGAAGACTGGTAGCGATTTGCCATGTATGTGGCCACTTACTTGTAAATCTACACTGTAACTAAACCCCTCCCCCACCAAAATCTCACGATAATTGGCAAAAATCCACTCTCCAGCTCGGCGAATCAGCCTTCTTAATGCCCCTTACGTCAGTCCTTCCCAAGGTCTGATGGTGTAGTTGGTTATCACGTTTGTCTAACAGTAACACTTCGTTATTTGGACACAAAAGGTCGGCGGTTCAAGTCCGCCTCAGATCACTTTTTACCTGTTCCGTATGCCCTTCTCAGATCTCCGTTTCTCATCACGAATCATTTGACTTTTTTTCCACCCCGTCGTCATAGTTATTCACGGGTATTACTACAGAGACTTGTGTTTGCCATAATTGTTTGTGAACGTTGTGCGCTGTGCTTTTGTGAGACTTGCGTGGTGTCACAATGATAGGGTTATTATGCATTGGCTTTTCAGGAAAAAAGGGTTGTCGGTGAGGAAATACCCTTTTGGTCTGTATTTGTGTGTTCTAGGGTTATCGACGTCATCTTGTGTTGAGTGGTGATCCTAGATCGCGACTAACGCGACGAGACTGCGTAATGTGGGTTGTAGTTAAGATTGTGTATGTAGTCAATTAAGGTCGCACAGCAAATTCAAGAAACAGTAGTTACGCGACATTCAATATTCCACGATGCCCATTTGTAAGTCCTTTATAGAGCGAAAGCGCATGCCGTCGGCGCGTTTCCGAAACCAGCACGCCGCAGTGGTCGTCCGCCTACGTCACACATTATGTACATACTAACACCACAATCCAATTTCCAGTAGATGACGACTCCGACGACGGCATCGTAGCCACTCTCCCTGCGCCTGCGCCTTCACGAGCTGGGAAACCGAGATACTCACCAGAAACCGACTCTGACGTCGTCGTTCCTCGAAAACATGCCCGGAAACAACAGGCGGTCTCCCCCGATGACGAATCTGAACCCGAAGCAAAGAAGTCTGCACCGGTAGCGGTGGCGGAAGAGGAAGAGGAGTTTGATGAGTTGGGTGAGGATGAGTATATCGTGGAGAAAATTCTAGGTCATGTGGTTGAGAAGGGTGTGCCGAAGTTCCAGGTTAAGTGGGATGGGTATGATGACCCATCAGATATCACATGGGAGCCCGAGGATACACTCCGGTAAGTGAACCTTTACCGATTCCCCACACCAAACTAACCCCCCCCTCCAGTGCCGGCGCCGAAGACGTCCTCGAAGCCTACCTCGCCACGCAAGGCGGTCTCGCCAACATAATCGCCTCTTCCACCGCCGTCCTCACCAGTAAAAAGCGCACCCGGAAGTCCGCCGCACCTTCCACTCCCCCCTCCGACCCAGTTACTAAACGGTCACGCCGATCGCACCCCCTCGACACGGCGCCACCAAAGGCGCTTCGAGAAATGGAGTGGACACCGCCAAGTGGATCGTGGGAAGAGGATATTGAGAAGGTTAATGTGCGCAGAGAGGAGGATGATGATGGGAAGAGCGTTTTGAAGGTTTATTTAAAGTGGAAGAATGGGAAGAAGACAAAGCATACTACGGAGTTGGTTTATAAGCGGTGTCCGCAGTTGGTAAGTCTTTTTTTGAAGATTTCACTTGGATGGGATACTAACGAGACTTAGATGTTGCGGTTTTACGAGAGTCTGATAAAGCCTAGTAAGGCATTAGCAGGACATAAGGAGTATTAGGGGCAGTGATAGAATATAGACGGGTCAATGGGGTTGTCTGAGTTTGGCATCTTGTTTGGCGTTTTGGTAGGGCTACATATCTGTTTTGTTTCCTGTTTACCATTGATTGTCTAAGTGTGACCACTGAGTCTTTGTTATTGTCATATTGACCATCGAGTCCATTTCCCTGAACCCACTTCACCATTTTTGAGAATTACACTGCATAGTCCCTCTTATCACTCTGCTTATCAAGATTCACGGCAAGATGGCCGAGTTGGTTATGGCGTCAGGTTAAGGTCGTTCCTTAACGCAAGTTTCCTGATGGAGAAATCCGCCTGGGTTCGAGTCCCAGTCTTGTCATCATTTTTTTCTTCCCGGCCCTCCGGCGCCGGTCCGCACACAAGTATCCCGATACCCGACCTATCTTCAACATTGGGGTGGTGGCGCAGTTGGGAGCGCGTTAGACTGAAGCCATTCAACTTCAGCCAAGCTCTTCAGAGCAGTTATCTAAAGGTCACTGGTTCAATCCCGGTTCACCCCATCTGACACATTTCTTTTTGCTCCTTTGTCTCTGTAGTGAGACTTTGTGTAAGCGCTTATTTTCCTGGTGTTGTGTTACTTGTATTTTGTTAGTTCCCCTTTTTAAGTCCCACTGTACATCATCATCCTTCAGTAAACTCAATCGCGTTCAATGCCGAGCCGGGCTAACAAGCCGATATTTACGGCGATGCGAATACTAGGGCAAACGAAATGCCGTATTACTTTTGTCGTTGTGACGTTGTTTCATAGTCTCTAATTGCCCAGTCAGTCAATCAGTCTGCCGGACAGATTTCGCGCAACCCAGCCACCAGGGCCTCTTTTTGGAGGATGTCCTGGCAACGGGGAGATGCAGGGGATGGGTTTTGTGGCTTTTTGTGATTTGTTTACTTTGGCTTGGTGGTAGGGAGGACGGGCGCTTGGATGGACGAGTGTGTGAGATGTCGTACATTATGTATAGGTAGTCGTGGGGATATTTTCTACAGAGACTTTTGAAGTTTTCGATATCGACGTTCATATACACATATTTTGGAGATTGATTTGGTAGGTAGTTAGATGGAGGGAAACTTCCATTCCGAGTATACAAACTAACATGCATTTCAAGTAGTTTCTCTCCCTTTACCGTCGTACCATTATTCCCATTGTCACCAGCAAACCAACCACCCGCCAAAATGAAGCCCAACGACGCCATCGCCGTTATCGTCATCATGCTGTTCCTGCTGCTGGTGCTAATTGGATTCGGTATCTGGCGATTCGTCCTTCGCACTCGCAATATAGCATCGGAACGCGCAACCACCATCTCTGGCTCGTCCCATTCGTCATCTGAGGCTTCTAGATCGGATAGGGTGTAGTTGGTAGAGTGATTGTTGGGTTTTTGCAACTTTTTTTCTTCTTCTTCTGTGGATTTATTTAGGAGGGTTGGATGTGGATGTGGATATGGATATGATTCATGATGTTCTTTTCTCTTTTTTTTCTTCTTTATTTTTTGCCTTCGTTTTTTAGGTTTCGCTTGGTTACTGGTTTTTACCAGGTATTTAATGGGGGAGGGGAGGGATTGCGTGGGGATTCCGTTTTTACGGTGCTTGGCTTAGGTAGTTTGAATAATGGTTCAAAACTTGCAGATGTATATATGGGATATCATGAGAGAGAGATGTTATTGTCCAAGTTGGAGTGATTGGCATGTTACATGTGATGTCGGTAACTGGTATTCAAGTCATGTTGAGGTTCTTGTGTCTTGGGCATGGTCCCTGGTACATGTTGGGCGTCACTGTTCATTAACCTACCTTAATATATTCGCAACATGTATATTGATGACGTTCTCGATGAGATATTTGAATACACAGTACACATAACCGACCCGCTAGTCTATCAACACCTTAACTCTGTTTGTCTATAAACTTTGAAAGACTTGTTACGTCCCATGTCGTCAAGTTCATCTCCATTGACTACCCCGTCGAACAGTCTACTGTCTCAGCAATCTATCAGGCATGACTCCTCTCTTCGACTGTTTATAAATCTAGAGTTGGTCATCTGGCCTCAGAGGTCCAATGGCACCGAAAATCCGGGACATGCGTGGTTCTTATGATTTCAGGAGTACCTACCTACCTAACTATCTATGGCCCCTAGCCGATAAAGCTCCGTAAAGTCATCAACGAGTTGCTCCCTGGGCTGCTCTTGACTGGAAAGTTAACTGAGAATTTACAATGCGTAACTGATATTCAATGTCATTAGAAAACACCCACAATCACTACCCGTCATGAAATATAGAGGCAATATCAAACGAAGGAAACTCGTCTTCGTTTTCTAGTTGGTTCAATGAATCCCAGATAGGCGGATATACCACTGAATCGTTCTGTAGGTTCATCACTAATATGCGACTTCTGTCTCTATGCTCCCTCTCCGGCATCCATTTATAATGACCGATATTGAGTATTCTACCATGTCCCCCGCCTATTCATGAGTTAACCCGTATACATACGTACTGTTCAAAGTCTGGTCCACCAAACCAACACTTTGAATATCTCCCCATCCTCATATGTATTTATATAAAGACCGAGAGTCTGGCTACAACCACAATGAATGCATTTCGAAGTTTCACCATTTACAACCGGAGGCTTTGCTGTCTGGTTATAATACTTTTGTTTTGGGACACAATTTCCTTTCCAAGTACCGGGGTCGCCTCTTCCATATCCTTCGGGGGACTATCTAACAGAAACATTTTCACGGCTCCTGTTAATGATTCCGGGACACCAGCATAAAAAAGAGCACTCACTGCATCTGCCAACATGATTCCAACTTCATCATGCAATGCAAAAAAAGCCAAAAAGATACTCAAGCGACAACGACAGGATTCGAACCTGTGAGGCCGAAGCCATATGATTTCTAGTCATACCCTTTAACCACTCAGGCACGTTGCCACAACTTGTTGAGAAGAAAAGTGTTATGTGGCATTTTATACATTGTGAGTTTGAGTCGGACGGAGCGGGAATTGATAATGGCAGAGAGAGTGAGCCTGGAACCTTGTACGTAAGAGGGGTGATGGCTAGACTAATGGCAACTAAAACACCCAACTTACCAAAATGACGTATTTGTATCTCTAAATTAATGAATCCTCACCTCTTTTCCAGTATAATGTCGTTTGCAGTTCATCCAATATTCGTGTCACGTGGGGAGATACCGGTGACCGACGGTCCCACAAGGCCCCACTTTGACACATGGAGGTGGAAACAGACGAACCAGGCCAAATATAGAAGGTATGGTTTTCCGTGTAAGTATCAAGTTAACTTCCACTTCCTAACAATTCATCAAATCTCATCCTCATCATAATTTTCATCATGTCTCTCCCCGTCATCACAGTCATTGGGTCTCTCAACACCGACCTGGTCATGTACACCCCGTACGTGCCCCGCGGCGGCGAGACCATGACCGGGCACTCTTTCCATGCCGGTCTGGGCGGTAAAGGTGCCAACCAAGCCGTAGCATGTGCCAAGCTCTCACGGAACTCCTCGCTTGAGTCGCCTACGGCGGTTGTCCGGATGGTAGGCGCTGTTGGCAATGATGCTAACGGCGCGGCTATGTTGGAGGGGTTGAAGGGGTATGGAGTGGTTAGTGAGGATGTCAAGATTGTGGAGGGCGTTCCCACGGGTGTGGCGATTATCTTGGTGGAAGACTCGGGGGAAAACCGCATTTTGTTGTCGGCGGGGGCGAATTATGAGGTTAAGAAGGAGGCCTTTGTCCATGGCTTACCGGGTCCTAAGGCGGATATGGTTATCATGCAGCTGGAGATTCCCGTCGAGACAGTCCTACAGTGTCTTGACACCGCAAGACGGGAAGGCATTCCCGTCATGTTAAACCCCGCGCCAGCCCAGAAAATCCCCGTGTCATACTACAAAGACCTAGCCCACTTAATCGTCAACGAGACCGAAGCCATGCTCCTCTCCGACTGTGCCGAAAGCGAGGTTGAATCGGAAGAGGGGTTAACTAGGGTAGCTGCGATTTTCAAGGGATATGGTGTTAAGAATGTGTTGATCACTTTGGGTGGAAGGGGAGTTTTCTATGTTGCGGAGAGTGGCGAGTCGGGATTGATTCCCGCGGAGAAGGCAAAGGTGGTGGATACTACAGCGGCGGGAGATACCTTTGTGGCGGCATATGCCTTGGAGATCATCAGTGGCAAATCCGTCTCTTACGCCGTGGCAACCGCCAACAAAGCGGCCGCCAAAACGGTAGAAAAGAAGGGTGCGCAGGAGTCCATCCCATGGTTAAACGAGCTGTAAACCCCCCACAATCTCAATACCAAACACAAGCTCCCATTTTCCAAATCCAACATCTTTAATTGCATTGTATGTAGCGTTACTTTTCTGTCAATCCATAGAACCCCCACAGCTGCCACCACCCGACACTCAGGAACCCTGTCTTCCATGTGCTTCTGCAAGCGGGCCCATCCAAAAACAAACACGCCAACGTGATGAAATTCCCTGCTCGCCCTGTACGACAACCGCCCGAAGGATGCACCATCAGCGTGACCACTAAAACAGGCAAAAGACCACCCACCCACCGCCACAAAATCGCCCCAAGGACCAATCACTCCCGCTGATTGTCCGTGAGCAAGCGACCCAGCCAGCACACACGGCGAAGGGGCGCGATTCACCACTCTTCACCATGTTTCTGGAACTGGTACTTCCCGATCGTCGTCGTCGAGGTTCCGACTGACCGTCCGAACACCTTGCCCATCTTCGTCTCATAGTTCCCGCTGCCACCACCACCGGCATCGTCTGTCCCTTCTCGCTTAATAAACCCAGGTTCTAAACTGCCTATCCATCCACCTGTGTCCCCAGCAAACGTAGTCGCATTTCCAAGGACCTCCCCACCCTCTTTACGTAGAATCTAATCTGCCGCTTTTTTTTGTGTTGCCTGGGTGTTGTAACTGCCTGGTTAGAATTTAATTCTTAGACAGCTCGTGGCCGATTTCGTGTGACTTTTATTAGTTTTTGTATAGTGGGAACATTTCCCCTCTTTTTTTTCTTCCTTGTTGATTCTTTTCCTTTCACTATATCGTATTCTTCGTCCTTCGTCTTTAAGCGCGGTTGGTGCATTGATCGTCACCAGTTGTTTTGATCTTGTGTATACATGCAGCTTGGAGCTCCACAGCGTTAACTCCCCTGCGAGTATTTTTTCCCTTTTATTTTTATTTCTTTTTTTGTTGGCTTGTAGTTTTCCTGCTATACCTACGTATACACCTACCCATCGACCGAATCTTCTATACTGCCCAGCAATACACTAGAACCGTCTATAGCGCAATTAGTCAGACATCAAATCCATCGTCGGAAACCTCTCCGATCCGTCAAATTCTCCCCCACGAACCTACGCGGGGCTCTCCCTCAACTATCGCGAAACCACCCACTTTATCAGAACTGACCAGCGCCCCTCTTTTGGCATCCCCTCGCCGCTCCTCACAATGTCGCTCTTTCGCAATAATGCAAAACCAAAACAACAACCCAAGATTCGCATCGAGCGTGTCGACCGTCCTAAAGTCAACTCTATAAATTCCAAACCACTAGGAACTTCCGCTCCTCCTGCCATCCTCGCTACCCGCCAAAAAGCCATCCCAAAACCACCGAGACCCACGCCCACGACTGCTCCGCGCAAATCGCCACTCCCATCGCCGTCTCCGCGCTCGTCACCACATCCAACAATTGAACCAGCGTCCTCGCGGGCTTCTTCCGTCGCAATTTCCACCCCCGCTTCAATATCTGCCGGATCTATTCTCGCAGGATCTAGACCGCGCATCTCGTCGCCTCTAACTTCTTCCGACGAAACAGGCCACAGAAAACGCAAGGCGGGAAGTGCACAAGCAAGAAGTCCCGATAGAGTGGCCTTCGATAGTAGCTCGGAGAGTGAAGATGATAATGATTGGTTGGCGGCCATTGACCCCAACCGGCACAAGAAGAGGGCCAGGTTAGCCGTCGAGGATGATCCAGATCGGGTAGTACTAGAGGCGACAGCGTTCGAGGAAGCCGCGAAACAAAAAGGGAAGGGACTTGTATATGCTGTGGATTTATCTTCTATAGAAGCCGGTTGTACTACTGCGTTCAAGGGCAAGGGCGCAGATGATATCTTGGTGACGGTACAATATCCCAGCATGTACCCACGGGAGCAGTAAGTATAACAGTTACATGCGACGTTGTTTAGGATATGACTAACATTTTATCTCTACCAGGTTCGAACTTGTATGGGGCAAAGACAAAATTGATGCAGTCTCTAGCATTATCTCAGTGGTCCAACATGTAGCAGATTACTACCTCACCGACGCCCAAGCCCGTTCACTCATTGACGAACATAACGGCATAATTCGCCGCCTAACCAAAGCCTCCAACGCCAAAGTCCAAGACCTCGCACTTTTCAAATCCGCGCTCGCAGAATATAATAAGTACATTCGGGGTCTAGTCAAAGACGGCACTATCCGGAAAACTCTCGCGTCTAAACATGGTCTTCCAAGCCACTTTGTATCTTTCATCCTCGAACAAGTTTACGATCGCACAGTTGCTCCTAAAGTAGAGCTCCTCAGCAAATATGAAAACGGTACCGACAACGTCTACGGCGAACTTCTCGCTCCATTCGTCACCAACATCCTGGTTGACAAAGTCCACATGAAGTCCTCACAAGTCTTTGTCGACCTTGGCTCCGGTGTCGGCAACGTCGTTATCCAGGCGGCTCTCGAAATCGGCTGTGAAAGCTGGGGTTGCGAAATGATGGAAAATGCGTGTAACCTCGGTGACGCTCAAATCAAGGAATTCAAGGGCCGTTGTAAAATGTGGGGCTTATCAACCGGGAAGGCGCGGTTGGAGCGCGGCGACTTCCGTAAGAATGCGCGGATTCTGGAAGCACTAAAGAGAGCGGATGTGGTATTGGTGAACAACAAGGCGTTTACGGCGCAGTTAAACGACGACTTGGTGCGCATGTTTTTGGATCTGAAAGCGGGTTGTCGCATCATTTCGTTGCGTAGTTTTGTCAACGATCATAAGAGCAACCATAATTGCAATGATGTGGGGAGCACGATTCTGGATGTTGAGGAGTTTCAATATCCAGAGGGCTATGTCAGTTGGACGAATGCGGGAGGGAATTACTTCATCTCAACGCGCAAGTAAAGGGAGTGGAAAAGTGTGGTGTCTATGAGTCTTTCCTTTTTGTTCGGTTTATCCTTTGTTGCTTTTTTATTCCCATGCGGTTGGATGGCGTTTCGGTTCACTCTAAGAATGAGATGATATCACGGTTATTACAAATGCATTTATGTAGTCTGTATGTATATATACGAAACTGGTGTGTATGGTATAAAGTTTTTGTACGTTTTGTTTGAGCTTACCTTTAGTCTATACCTATGTGTTTGTATGGTTTAGACGATTCGTGACGGCCGCTTGCCGGATGATGACGGGTCTCCTTGTCTCCGACGACGTTCGGGGAGTGATGTTGCTGCGCGATCAGCCGCTTCAACTTTTTGATTTTTGAGCTGGAGGAAGCGTTCTATTAACTCCTTGTTCTCTTTCAAGGCTTTGTCGCGTTCTTGTTCTGCAACGTTCACTTGTAAATTCAACGTGATCGTTTCATCTTGAAGGGTCTTTCCAATCAGATAGTTAGTACCAGTGTTGATCCACCCCACCAACCCCGCCAAAACTCACATCTAGGAGTCTCTTTTTCTCCCTTAGTTCATGTTCCAAGTCCCGCATCTTGGTGACACAAGCCGAGGTTTCCGCTCTCAACTCGGATACTTCTGCCGTATCCGCCTTGTTTTGTGCGCGTAGTTGTGTGAGTTCCTCGGTTGCGGACCGGAGAGAGGACTCGTGGATACTTTTTTGGCGCATGGCTTCGGCAAGGTCGCGTTGTAATTGGAGAGGGGAGAGGGCTGATGGCGTGGTCGAGGAGGGATTCTTTTGTTCGCGGAGAAGTGCATTTTCGGCTTCGAGAACACATAGTCGATCGGATAGTTGTAGAGCTGGAGGACTGCTGGTTAGTCGCTAGGTAGAGAAGTATCCGAGAACATGGACGCACCGGCAGTCAGGAGATTGTCGTCGAGGTCTGGCGTTTCGTGAGCTTTCCGGACGCTGTGTAGATAGGCATCGCGCCAATCAACCTTTGTCCTCGAGGAATAATAGTGCGACATTTTCGCTGGCGATTTTCAACAGATTCACACCCAAAATCACGATTCACAACATAAACGTCCAAGCCCATCCATTCTACATAATCAACGACGTCACTTCTTCCCCACTAGCCAACCCAACCAGGACAAGGGTGCCCATAAACATCCGTAGATTACCCAGCGCAACGGAACCGACCGCAAGGCTCCCAATGGCTGGTTATCACCAAACGATGCGACTGACTGGCGACGGATATCTTGGGAAGGGAAGGCGTTTCGGCGCTTTATTTTTATGAGTGTTTTTCTTTTTGGATAATTTTAATACGATTTTTTAAGCTTTGAAATGGACGCTTCGCAACCAAGGTTAGAATGGGAACGCTTGGGAGAGCGCTGGTTGCGCAAGGTGCAGTTGTATACGGAGGTGTTTAGCGGGGACGTGGATTTAGATAACTACGTCATTGCGGCCGCGCCTCATGGAGGTCCTCTTGGTGAGTGACACTTTTGGGAGTTTTACAGGAGATATTATTATCTTGATAGAATACTGACCCTAACCTGCTCCACCATAGCTCTCTGGAAAGACGACACCAAAATCCTGGCGTATCGCGCGGGATTCTCGACGAAACACACGATTGATATATACACGTACGCGGGAAAACTTCTTCGACAGATTCCATGGGACTGCGGGACGATGGTTGGAATGGGGTGGTCAGCGGAGGACCAGTTGGTCGTAGTTGTGCCAGACGGACGAGTAAGGTGCTACGATCATGCGGGGGAGTTTACACAGTTCTCACTGGCTGTGTCTACAGAAAACATAATGATCCAGTCTTGTCGGTTTTGGCCTACGGGTTTGGTTGCGCTGACGTCGAACAACGAGTTTATCGCTGTCAATTCATTCCATGAACCGCGGCCAAAGCTACTCCCTCCGGTACCATCAGCTCCGGTACATTCTTGGGCTATCATCCCCCCACCATATACACTTTCCCGGTCAGTCGAGATTCTTGCAAGTGTCGACGCCACAATCTACTACATTGACGAGAACGACTGTGAAGACCGGTATCTAGACATTGGACCGTTTAGCCATATTAGTGTGGCACATAGTGGACGGCGCGTGGCGCTATACTCGCCAACGGGTATAGTCCATGTCGTTTCTAGTGACTTCCAAGAACGTTTTGTAGAACACAACGTCAAGTCGGAGAGTATCCCACAGTTCGTCGAATGGGCTGGAAACGATGCAGTAGTGGCGTGGGAAGATGAGATGAGAGTCATTGGGCAGGATGACTCGTACGTGACGTATTTCTACGATACGAACCGTATCCACTTGATATCTGGTAAGGGCTGTGTAGGAACCACGGTTGTATATATGAACTAACACTCGCTTAGAAATCGACGGTGTGATTGTCCTCACGCGCGATGTCGTCGACTTTGTTCATGAGGTGCCGTCCGAAACCAACAACGTTTTTGGCCATTTCGCCGAGTCCACGCCGGCCTCAATCCTGGTGGATGCCGTGGCTCAGTTGGAGCTCAAATCCCCCAAGGCCGATGATTACATTCAGTTGATCCGCAACAGTTTGACCGAAGCCGTCAATACTTGTGTAAATGCGGCTGGGCGGGAGTTTGACGTGCATTGGCAGAAACAGCTGCTTAAGGCAGCCTCATTCGGCAAGTCGGTATTGGATCTGTACAACAGTGATGACTTTGTGGATATGTGTGAGATTCTGAGGGTTCTCAATGCTGTACGGTACTTTGACATTGGGATGCCGTTGTCGCTTGAGCAGTTCCATCGGTTGACGCCTGAGCGGCTCATTCAGCGACTCCTTCATAGAAACGAGTATCTTCTGGCTCTACGTATAGCACAGTACCTACGGTTGCCTACGGATGGTATCTATAGCCATTGGGCCCGAGCTAAGGTGCGTCTTGGAACCGAAGATGACGAGACCGTCTGTCGTCTTGTGGTTGAAAAACTACAAGGTCGGCACGGCGTTTCATTCGAAGAAATTGCCCGTGCAGCGTACGATGAGGGACGAGGCCGGCTCGCTACGCAGCTGCTCAACCATGAACCGCGTGGAGGCCGCCAAGTGCCGTTGTTGCTAGCCATGGAAGAGGATGATTTGGCACTGGATAAGGCCATTGAAAGTGGTGATACGGATTTGGTACTTTACGTGTTACTACAGCTACGTCAAAAGCTACCACCCGCTGCCTTTTTCAAAGTTTTGAGTTCTCGGCCGACGGCGAGTGCCTTGGTAGAGGCGGGGGCAGTAGCTGAGGGTGATAATGGGTTACTCAAGGACCTGTACTACCAAGATGACCGACGAGTTGAGGGTGCGGGAGTTTTCCTGGCCGAGTCATTGACACAACCAACGGCTCGCATTGCAGCAGACAAGATTGCCCTGGCAGCCAAGATTCTGCGAGAATCTAAAGAGCACAACTTTGAAATGACGGCCATGAAAGAGGCCACAATGTTGCTACGGGCTCAAGAAGGCCTTGGAAGAGACCTTAATGACGGTGGATTCACAGGACTCAGTGTGCATGAAACGATGTTCCAGTTGATCAAATTGGGCTACGCGAGTAAAGCCAAGAAGCTGCAGAGTGAGTTTCGCGTGTCGGACAAGGTGGCGGGGTGGATTCGGTTACGTGCGTTGGTGGCGAAGAGGGATTGGGATGAGATTATCGAGATTGGAAAGGGACGAAAGAGTCCGATTGGATGGGAGGTGAGTTTCATTCTATGTGTTTTTTGTGACGGTGAAGATTCTAACTTATGTCATAGCCATACTACAATTTGGTGCTTAAAGCTGGAAATCCTAGAGTGGCTGCACTTTTTATTCCAAAGTGTACAAAGTTGGAAGCTGGTGCTACAATTTCCATGTATGAAAAGTGCGGAATGCGTGTCAAGGCAGCCGAAGAGGCCGTACGTCTACGTGATGCGGATTCTTGGTTACGCCTTCTAGATGCGGCTGGTAAGGATACGGAAGAAGGACGTGAGATTGAGACGCTTGGGGCCACGGCATTTCGGAGGTGAATGAGCAAATGAATAAGGAGAAGTTCTTTTTTTGCTCACAGACTTGTGTATATGAATACAAGTTTGGTAGAGGGAATATGCATGTCAATACATTCGCTTGGTTTCTTTGTAACGTGAAAGGACACTGGATGATAGAGTTTGAGGCCGGCATTGGAACTTCCGTGGTGTGTTTGGTTAGGCTGCGAATGTATAATAGCTTCAGGTTGGGCAGTGATGAGCAGAGGATGCAGAGGCTCCGGTGGGAGTGGAGAAGCTTCGATAGATGGGCAGGATGATGCGGGGTATGAGCCGCATTTTAGGGGGATTGAGTGTGTAGTATTTTTGGTATGATGTGTGCCGACGGTTCGAGTGTTCTGGCTAGACTCTTGGTCCTTGGAGATGGGTTCCACTGACGTTTATGGGAGATCCTGGTTGGTAGTATCCCTTTGCTTTGAATAGATGCACGCCCGAACCCCACTTGCGAGTGTATATGTGGGGACTGGCCTGTGCAGAGTATGGGGTAAAGAATGATGGGATGGGGAAGTTTGACCAGGCTGGACTGGACTGGAGCTTTGATTTTGGTTTGTGTGGACGGACGGACAAGATGAGTGGTTTTCTTGTAGTATTTTGACCGTGTTCACTCACATGATCTGAAGAATAGAAGGCAACGGGGAACCATGGATCATGATGGTTTGCTGGGTTCCGTCTATGTATGTAGCAAGCTCGATGGGGTCCACCGGTGCATGAACCCCGCGGCGGATGCACTTGGTCTCGGATGACTGGTGCTTTGGCGATGGTAGCGAGTGAGTAATGTGGATGGTCCTACTTGAATAGGGGTGTGTTTTTCTGCATCTCTTGTTTGTATGGCTTGGATAGGAGGGCCTCGGGAAGCCATGCAATGATATGTACATCTTTGTATGTAGCTCAAATGATACTCATGCACATGGCCGCTTTGGGGGGTGCATTGGCATGCATGTGGGTGGTCCAGCCGACTGGGTGGGTTAGGGTTGATCAATTTGATAGATGACGGACTGGGATTTTCGTCGTCGATTGATTGATGTGATCGTCTTCTCAATGCCGGAAGGCACTTACATAGTTGCACGATTATTGACATGGAAGACACCGACTGGTAGTATTATTCGTCTGAGCCCAACCAGAAACTCACCCATCCTTTTGGGTTGCGTGCAACTCAAAGGTGACATTGGTCGGGATCCGTGTCTCCATTCCAATTGTGCAGCTCTTTCCTCAATGGGAAACACGGAAGATGGGGTGGATGGGAATTAGTGATGATTTTTCGAACCCCGCTTCGTCTTGAGATAAATCGTCATTCGAGGCCTACCTACCATTGATATGATCTAGAATGCACGATGCAAGTAATTTGATTGATAGGTCGGGATTGTCGTGGGTACATGTGGTTGTTACATATGTGGCAAGTAGATAGGAACCGGATAAAAAGACTATCGTGGGTTCTTTACAATGTCAGCTTTTTTTTTTGGTGGTTGGATTGGGGCGGCCTCATGGGATGGGGAAGGAGGGGTGATAAACCCCACTATGACGGGTTAACACCCCTTGTCAAACGTGAGAAGACCAAGGATGGGCGTGAATCTTACAATGAACATGACTTTGTGGGTTTTGAAATGTATAACTGCTGCCCAACAACAACATCTTGCCATCTAGAATATACCAGAATCATGACCTAGATTCTTTGATATCCAATCAATCTAAAATCGTCACATACTTTTCACCCTTACGAATTTCATCGCATCATGCAAAACTCACCACTAGAATGGGTTTCCCCTCCCTTGGGCAGTAATCAGCCTACCAACAAGCTGCATTATCCATACCTTAGTTAATACAACAATCAGCTTAATGTTTCCCAATAAAGACACCCCCCAAGGATCCCACGCCACCTATATCTTTCTTGCCCCTCATTTTCCGCCCGTGCCTTGTATGGACTTGACTTGACTTCGCAGTAGCCCCGCCCCCGCCAAATAGTACCTGTAATACCCAATCATCAACTTCATCGTATTGTACATTCCAGAGTAGCCTTGCCCCAGGAAGCTTGGACTAACAAGCCAAGAAGAGATCGAGTGACGTCGGCTTGTGCTCTGCATTTCCTTACTGTACTGTGCCTTAGCTAGTTAGCAGGCCCCCCTCTTTTTAGTTCTTCTCTCATCCGCGTACTCCCTTGGTCTCAACCTTATATAAAAAGACCCCGTTCGTCGCCGCGTTTTTTGAGTGATTTGTTTCTCTTCCTCCTTCCCTTCTTCCTTTCTTCTCTTGACCTTGTTCTTTGCTTCTTGGTTTCCCACATCAGCAAGATTCCTAAAGAGTGCTTTGGACTGTCTGCTTCCTGCCAGATTCGACATTTCCCTTTATTTACCCGCACCAAGTCTTCACAATGTCGTCCCAGGTCTACGCTACCGTAAGTTGACTTAGCTGTTCAAGACATTTGCGTGAATTACCCCTTACTAATTCCTTTCTAGCTCCTGACCAACGACGCCTACCTTCCCGGTGCGCTCGTCCTGGCTCAGTCGCTCCGTGATGCCGGTAGCACCGTTGAGCTTGCCGTTCTCATCACCCCAGACACCGTCTCTGAGGGCACCATTGCCACCCTCCGTACTGTCTACACTCACATTATCGAGGTTCCCCGTGCCGGCTCCAGCAATGCCAACCTTTCTCTTCTCGGCCGTGCCGACCTGCACTCCGCCATGACCAAGATCCACCTGTGGCGCCAGACCCAGTTTTCCAAGATTGTCTACATTGACGCCGATGTTGTCGCCCTCCGTGCCCCCGATGAGCTCTTTGAGCTTCCCGTTTCTTTCGCCGCCGCTCCTGATATCGGTTGGCCCGATTGCTTCAACTCCGGTGTCATGGTTCTTACTCCCAGCCTTGAGAAGTTCAACGAGCTCCAGGCTCTTGTTGACGCCGGTGTCTCCTTTGATGGTGCTGACCAGGGTCTGCTGAACCAGGCTTTCCCCGACTGGCACCGCATCAGCTTTACTTACAACGTCACTCCTTCTGCTCACTACCAATACCTTCCCGCCTACAACCACTTCCGCAGCCAGATCAGCCTCGTCCACTTCATTGGTAAGGACAAGCCGTGGTCCATTGGCCGTGCTTCAAGCACTTCGGGCTCTTCCCCTTACAACCAGCTCGCCTCCAAGTGGTTCTCCGTCTTTGACAAGCACTACGGTACCCAGGGCCAGTCGGCCGACCAGATCAAGGCCTTTGAGGGCGTCAGACGTCTCGTCCTCGGCGAGTTCGGTCGCTCTAACGGTGGTTACTCCTCTACTGGTTACAGCACTTGGGATCCTTCCCGGTAAGTCCCTCCCGTCCCTCCTTGTGACAGTTTCTGCAACTGTTGTTATCTCTTTTGTGCAACCACACCACATACCATCTAACCCTTGTGCTAACCCTCTACAGTGCTGCTCCCCCCGTTAACTCGGGTCCTGAGGCTGGCAACCTGCCTACTCAGGTCTACTCCATGTCTACTGACATTCAGACTCCCGCCTGGTCCGGCAACTCGGGTGTCCATGCGCCTATCTTCCCGTGGGAACAGGAACGTCGCCAGGCGATGCCCACTCGCATCTTCTGGGACGATCCTCAGTACAACCAGGATAACGGCATGGATGACGAGGATGTCGTTGATGAGGAAGAGGAAGTCGAAGATGAGTACACTCAAGAACAAGCCGTCCCGGCCGTTACTGGCGCGGCCTCCGTTGCCGCTGCCGATGAAGAAGAACCCTCCGGTACCATGACCCCCACCCAACCCTACCCGTATTCCGCCTCGTCAGACGGCCTGTTGACCCCCTCCGAGACCCTGTCGCACATGACGTCACCCACGGCCGCCGCTAGCTCTGGCCCGTCGACACCGCCGGCGCTCAACCTCTCATCGGGATACTTTGAGTCGCGTATGGATCAGCTTCAGAACACGGCCGTTGCCGCGAAGCCTGAGCAGGGTTTGTATGATGCCACTAAGAACAACAACCAGCAGCAGCAGAATGTGGCTCAGGATTATCTTATTGAAATTGCCAAGATTGTGGCTGCCGGTGGAGACCCTCTGCCTGAGCTGAAGAGAATTTTGGCTGCGAGAGAGATTCGCGCTGTGTTGGAGGGACAGCAGCAGGAGAAGGCGCAGGATGAGGTTCCCATGTACACAGCCGATACCTACTTGGGGGCTCTGTAAGGGGCGACTTTTGAGAATGCGTGTTTGATGTGATATCTGTCGATACCAGTGCTGTTTTGCTCTTTCTTATTTTTTGATGGGATTTGGAGGAAATTTTAGTAGTTAGTGTGATTCTTCTGAGAATCGAAATTGTAGTACATTTTAGTAGCATTTAAAACGAAATACATTGTTGGGTTTACAGAAACATTATGGATCATGGTTCACAATTGGGATCACAGTATCAAGGAACATCACGTGACTGGCAAGTAGTTCTATAAATGCAGAAGCTAACAACGGCAACCTCCCTAGGGGACAAAGAAGCCTGGATATCTAAGTAATCAAAAGGACAAGAAAGCGTGTCATGAGAAGGGAAAATAAAAAAGAGGTATAAACAGAAGTGAAGAGGAAAAAACAATAATAAAACGCCTAACCAATGCAGTGAAGGTTGTTTTTGTGTGTTGGTGGTAGAAGATAACCAACAATAGGTAACCAGATAGGCTTGAAAGCAAGAAATGAAGTGGAAAGCAATTAACGAAAAAGAGCAGAACAATGACTGGCCGGCGACCGGACAAGATAACGAACGAAGGAGGGGTCATAGATCGAAGCCACCAGGGCGCGACTCTCTACACCTGGATTTTTGAGGCGCCAAGAAAAGAAGGATAGGGAGAGGGGACTGGGTAAATGTGCAAAGAGGAATTAGATAGAAGACTTAAACCATCTCTTCAGGCGAACGAGTCTCATAGCGGAGACCGTCCTTACCGAAGAAGAGAAGAGGCATGTCTCCCTCGCCCATAGCAACAAGCTCGGGGTTTCCCCACATTTCCCGGGGAATGGAACGGGCAAGACGGACGATGGGACCACCTTCAAGAGTGAAGCCGACGATTTCAGCGTCACCGATAACGGGCTGGTTTCCGAAGAGGCGACGAGAAAGAGGTTCGGGGGAGACAGAGCGGATGGAGGCACCGTCGGTGGTAGCAGAGTTGGCGATAGAAGCGGCAGAGGAAAGGGAGCCGTGCTCAGAGATGGGCGATGGTGGCTCCGAGACTTGAATGGTGTTGACTTGCGAGAGAGGAAGGGTGGGAACGCCCTTGCCGAACTTCTTGCCATCGTCGTCGGAGGTGCCGCGGAGACGACGCCAGAGGTGGCCGAGACCTTCGATGAGGGCGTCGGAGAGAATGTGGTAGCTGGCGGCGGTGACGAGGATGGGAGTTCCGAGAGGAAGACCCCAGGGTGGGGGGGCAGTGCCGCGACGGGTGTGTACGAGGGCGACGAAGACACCGAGGATGGCGATGGCGGTACCGAGTTGAAGGACGGTCCAGGAGGTCCAGTACAGAGAGATGAGGGGCTCGCCGGAGCAGAACTGAAGAGCCAAGAGAGGGTAGACTTCGATGATGAGGATGGTGAATGAGGTGAGAAAGATCAGACCGATGGTGATCAGGTGGGGCAGAGTGGTGGCACCGTTAGATGGAGAACCTTTGTTACGACGGGCAAGAGCTTCTTGAGACCTGAGTTGGGTTAGTTTTTGTTTCATAGATGAGTGAGTTGTAAGTGAGATGAGAGAACTTACCAAATGAAGACTCTAGCGGCGGTGAAGAGAAGAAGAATGTTGACAGAGAAAAGAAGCCAGTAGAAGAGGAGATAGGTATCCTTTGACTTTCCACTGGCGAAGCCGGCATAGTACTCGCACAGAAGAGGATCTTGCGATGAAGTATAAGCCAATCGTACGATGTCCGAGCCATGTGAAGAAGAAACTGAAGAGGCCATTTTGTCGATATAGTCAAGAGTCGAGAGTGATGATCCAGCGCTGCTAGATTCAGATGCAATATTACCCAAAGGAGACTGGTTAGAAGACACCAGAAGATGCGAAAGAGAAGGAAAGTTGTTGTTGTATGACATCTTTTCTTTCAAACGACGAGGAAACGGGGGAACGACGAGATATATAAACGGCCAGGATATTTGGGTAGATTTCTTGAGATTCACTTGTTCTGGCACACAAACACGTTGAAGGGGGGTGTGTACACAGCAGAACAAAAAGAAAAAGTCAAAATGGTGAACGACGGAGGTGAGACAAAGCCAAGAAGTACAGTAACTGGGATACCAAGACGTTGGCTCAAGGGGTACGTTTTGAAAGAAACTTTCTGATGGGGCGTGTAAGTCGTTTGCAACAATAAGCTAAGCTAAGAAACAATCTGGGAAAATAAAAGCGAACATCAAACAAGCAGTCAAATGCAAATTGAATAGCAAAATAGCCTAGTGAAGATCAAGAAGCAAAAGTCTTGGCCAAAGGGGCCTCAAGAGCGAGACGAAAAGAGTAGGGGAAGGGGTCCCTTTTTAAGTGGCCTTCGCTTTTTTTCATGTTTTGTTGGATTTTGTGTGTACTTGGAAGTAGGTAGCGAGAGGGACCGTTGTAGGGCCCCCCCCTTTGCTTGCGTTGCTGTATTTACGGACGAGACCGGGAGAGATCGCCGCTTTGGCATGGGAAGAAGATAGAAGCCTCAAGATTTCGGACTTGACTTGTCGATTGGTAGTAACAGTTACCGTACATGGAAAGCTAGAATACCTTGAAGAGAGAAGAGGGCCGAGAGGAAATGGCGGGGTCCCATTAGATTGCTTGGCGAGGATGACTTTTTTTTTTTGGCTGATTTTATTGATTTTAACCTGGTATATTGACAGTTTCTATTGTCTAGAGAGTTTCTTTAGGGACGGCAAGAAAAATCGTGTTTGATATTGCGATTGCTCGACGCAGAATATCACCAAGTGGCTTGGCATGCGCGTTGCCACAACCGGCCGTCCTTCTGCAATCGGCCTTCCTAATATATCCCGTCTCACAACATCTTTCTTCTTTGTCTTCTTTTCAAAAGAGATCAGCCGTAATTCACCTTACTCACTCAGCCTATTCAAGTCATATTCCACAACATACTCGCGGTTTCCGGCTATCTTTCTTACTTCTTCGGAGTATATCGCATCTCGACCAAGCCTTACCGAATAAGTCATCTTGGGAAACTACCGCCGCTTGTACCGTTACATCCCATGCAGAATACCCCGGTGCGTAAACAGGGATTGACACCCACGTAACACTCTTGTGTCCCTGCGAACCCTTATTGGGGGGGAAATGTATTGTGTATAGTAGAAAGCGAAAGTTTGTAAGGGCTATAAATGGCACAGCAAAGTTTGGGTGCTGAGAAAAAAAGGTTAGGGAAAATGTGTAGAAAACTAAACACAGCGTGTAGTGCCAAGAAAAAGCCAAGAGTTTCGGCGGGAGGAAGGGGCGTGGCAGACAAGTTGACTGGTTTCGGCTGGCTGCTGAATAAACTAAACCATTGAAATGAAATGTCGTCAAGCAACCTACTGCATATAGCAGTTCAATGTGTAATATCCCAAAATCACATGTTTTTTTTTTGGGGGGTCACTACTTTTTTAGTCACTATTCATTTTACACAGGTAGGTTGCATCCAAATAGGTCAAAGGTAGTTAATGCGTGCGTCTATGTAAGTCGTCAAATCCCTCGTCCGCCCAGCCACATACCCAAAGCAGCAACGACTACAACGCTTCGTGCCACGCGACTCGACCGTTAGATTTCCTGATTTGTCCAAAATGGAAGCGGGAGATGGACTAGGGGTCCCGCTTTTAAGGGTTGTGGTGGACTGTAGTTCCGGATGGTTATCGTGATGAAGGCTTTACGTGAGGCGTTTGTGAAGATGCGACTTGGTGTTAGTGGGCTTTGCGCTGCTGTGATTGGTCGGGAGGGGTTCGAGGCCCACCCTGTGCGGCTTTGGATATTTCCTGTTTTGGCGTTTTGGGTTATTCGGGGAGGTCCGAGGGAACGGACCTGGTTGTTGGCCGGGTTTTTGGTAGGCTTGGTTTAGTTGTAGTCGGGCAAGGCGGCCGAAATATGTGTATATATGTGTGGACTGACGTAGATAGTTCGGCGCTGAGAGAATATAATGCAAGGCACATACAGTGTCGGCTACAGTGACTAGATATGATGGACTGTCTGGTCTGTGGGAATGAGAAAACTATGTATGTACATACATATTTAAAGACCCGATGAGGATACTGCTCGTGTGAGGCTTCCAACTACATCACGAGACTATCTGACTGACAAGAATACAAGGGGTGACTCGACAGACCTGCCATCCTATAAAAACCGGCCCGGAAAATGCATTGCATGATGAAAATAAACTTGACCGATGTCACTCGTTTCCATCGGGCTTGCGGACCCCGATTTCACATGAACATGATGCAAAGCCATGCAACCCAAGTGCCGGGATCCACCCATTGTCTATGCAAGTCACTGGTTTCCTTTCGTCTTAACCATCATGAAGTAGAAGAACTCCAAAATGTACTGACAAAACATACATACGCTTGAATGACCTACACGGGGGTGGAAACGGTCCAAACACCCAAAAATATAACCCTAGTGGTCATCAAACAGAGGAACCGGCTACGCATGTGCTATGATAGATCTTGGAGATGGCTGAAAGATTGAGTAATTGGTGAAACGGACGGGAGAAACGAATAAGAGTTGTGATATGGATGGTGACCATGGTTCAAAGTGATATGGACGTTCTTGGCAGGTTTCTTGAATGCGGTATGTGTATACGCATGTTTCTTGGCTATCTGGATTTACGGATATAGTAGTTTGTATGTACATATGCCATCCAGATGCTTAATGTGTCGTTACTATTTCAGTTTTGATATGCCATGCAAGCCGATTTTTGCTTCTAAATCAAGAATATACCCCACCAACACCACGTCTACTGTCTAACCAGCCATGAGGGGTATTCCACACAATTTGCACATATATACATACATACACATCCAGTCATACTCAAATTCACTTTCTTTCCCCGCCTTGGCACACATGTACACATACTTGTATTCGTGTACACTCCAATTCAACAAGCCAACCATAGCCGCTCTCGGCTACCAACGACTTCGATCTGCACTCCGTCATGACATCTTGTGGTTCGCTAACCTGTGGCTTGTGTTCATACTATTAGCCAAGGTCTTGGCTGTAAACTCTTGGCAATTGGCTGTTTTAACTGAACTGCCACAGCATGAATTCATATGGGGTGTGTCCCCAATATTTCATATCAGTCCAAACTCATATGTACTTGCTCACAAGGACCATCATGTCTCAGATTTACTCTTTTGACTTGTATCGTTATCTTCATGCTTAACCCTGCAAGTGACCCATTTATACATTTAAAGTTAGGGTTGCTCGAGGCATTGTCACAGTGTTTGAGAAACATGAGACACAGTGTTTGCGTTAACCTCGCCACTAAATACACAGTGTGTTTGGTTACATACACGTTGCACGGCCCAGACCTTTGCAGATTATCAACATCACGGCCATGAGCGTCTCTCGCCCCCAAAGCAATCTTTGTAATGCATACGATCCTCCGGCCATATCTAAGCCGGCTCGGCCAACCAAGTGGCTTAGATACCCGACATGTGACCCACCCCAGTCGACCGTTATCCGCGGCGCTCCGGAGCCAATGAATATACCGTTCGAGTATCTTCTCCAGCATTCCATTGTCGCCACAGAGGTAAGCCAAGAATGGCCTTGTGTGGCCATCACGGTGCAGTGCAACTCGTGACCGGTCAAATGGAAAGGGATGAGGGGTATCTGAGTGAGCGAGTTGGCGCAGGTTGATAAGACACAGACCGAGAGTGTTTGGCGGATAAGACAGAGTGGGACTCCGGCGATTCGTTTGGTTTTGCTTGCGGCGGTGATGAGATCTAGATTTTGGATGGGTGGTTCGTAAGAGACATGTTCTAAGCTTGATCATCCCCGCTCGTTATGCCATGACGGCTCAAACAGCCAGATAATCCGCAGGCGTTCACTCCGTTACAATAGAGTATGTACATATGTACTGTATGTACATCCCGTCTTGGCAAAAAACTACATCCACCCCGCAACCAGCGGTCTCCTCTCCCACAGATAAATTGTATGTACCATCAACGGTTGACAAGATTCTTGGCTGGCAATGCCAAGAAGCCAAACAAATGCATACACCCTCCGGAGATACGGACATGTCAACAACACTCCTGTCAGGTATACCTTGGCCCTATACACACCCGTTACCGACAGACTGTGTCTATAGAGATGATGAGATTTGCGGCCGTGTGCAGGGCCCTTGGAAGATCAAACTTGGCCGTTTGTCTTGGCGGGCTGTGTTAGTGATGAATTGCTACACATGGGGGCGTGTGGGGTTACGGCCTGTCATTTGTGCGTGTGGAAACGTGCTTTTTGTCACTTTTGTTCCATGAAATGGACAGACAAGTGAACATGGCATGCGGTATTGCAGTGGGTCATGTGACTGTATTTAGAGAGGTGGTTGTTTTAGCTTTCAGAGTGTGTTTCGTCAGTTTGTGGGGAAACTTATATTTAGAAGAGATCTGGTGGATTTTGTAGAGATTGTAGATTTTGTTTCCTGTTGGGACTAGGGTGGTTGGCATTTCCTGTTTCGGACGGCTGCTTACATTGCTGCGGATATGGACTCTCGATATTCAACCTACCGCCGTGACGTCTTTTGTACATTGTATGTACTCAGCCTCTCACATAGCTCATGAGGCCCCCCACGTCAATTTCTCTATATATCTTGTACCCTTCTTGTAACCGGCCAGTGTACGTACACTGCTGAGACATCCCAACCCTTCAGCCTTGGCACGTGTCAGAAAGGCAGTACTACGTCCGTCCACGCCCCCTCCTACCAATGTACAAAGTCTATCCGTCAGGCTGTCTATCTGCACGTCTGTACACAAATATCCAAGTCCTATATACAAAAGCCGGAGAAAAGAGGCTTTCTCTAGGCGAGGGCGTATAATAGACAGTTGCTTCTCAAAGCCAATTAGCCTACGCCGTCTCCTCCTACTTCTTGACCTGAGAAAAGATACAACACAGACAACCCCAATGAGACAACAAATGCTTCTGTTTTCCTTCTACACTATTCAAATAAGCCAGTGCGTCCCCCATCATCATTGTCTACTTCCGCAAAATCTGACCCCCATGAACCTTCTGTCGTCTCGTCTTTCAATACAACCCCCTGCCTTCCAGGAAAATATATAACAAGCGAGGCCAGTCCACGTCAGAACGCCATCTGTACTTTTTGTCTCCCTTATCTCTTTACTCCTCCTCAAAAAAAAGCCTCCGCCCGTTGCCAAGCCTGCTGTCTCTAACTCGTTCTTGGCCATGCTAAAGGATGGATAGACCTTTGGATCTCCCAGCTTTCTTTGTTTCGAATTTTTTTTTTTTCGGCCGTTTTCGTGATTTAGCAGGTATTAGCGAGATTACTCAGCAACAAATTCCACCAGCGTAATTGGTGTAGTGGTAACATTAATCGTTGCCATCTGGTAATGATTCGATTAGCCCTGGGTTCGATTCCCAGATTACGCAGTTATCTTTTTGGTTGATAAATAACCGTATAGGGTACTAACCCTTGTGCCGCGGGAACCTCGTGGGGGAGTATCTATCGGAACTTTGGTGATAAGAAGCGAATGGTAGCGGAGACAATCTTGACGGGGTAGAAGGCTAGAACTTCATGATATTGGAGAGTTCGTTGTCGTTTCTCTTTTGATCGACGTCGTTCAGTTTACGAGATATCACCACGCCCATATAATCCAGCGAAACTGGCCCCGCAAACCGCTGAGTTCATGAACGCCGGTAAGCCTCCGGATACCAATAATCTCGGTCTGATGGTGTAGTTGGTTATCACGTTTGTCTAACAGTAACATCGTTGCTTGGACACAAAAGGTCGGCGGTTCAAGTCCGCCTCAGATCAACTTTTTGACTCTCTACGGAGAGAGAGAGAGAGAGAGAGATCCTCTTTTTGAATGTCTTCTCTCATTCCTCGGAGTCGAGAATGGCCACGTTCTCGGGTCGTTCCATCTTGCCGCTTTTTCCGTAGTGGAGATGGTGATCGACCCGTCGGTTGCCGGAATCCCGCAAGTGGAGAAATGGGGAAAGCACAGAGAAGTGAGGGAAGAATTGCGCTCGCTTTGGCCCGGAAGCTTATGTGGTGTGATTTTTCTTTTTTCGTAGGGCTGCGATGTTTTTGGATTGTTGGAGGTATCTGGTTAACGCATGTAAAAAGCCTCGTTGTGAGGTTGACTTTCTTTGACAAATTAGGCTGTCAATTATACATGCCATGATGGCCCGTGAATCCCGCTGTTCTTGCGTGCATATTTCGTTATATTAGTCGGTTATGCCACCCACCCATATCCAAATAACCATGTTCAGCGCAACCACCCTGGCCAAGCAAACCTATTATGTGCACAGCATGGGGAAGAATCGACCGGAATAAGACATATCGGACTCCGCACTATATATGGCAAGTGAGAATGGGATACAGAGATGGGAATAATCTTGTTGTATCCGTACTCGTGCATTTCCCACGCGACAAACGTGATGGTGAATGAACGTCCAGTGGGGCTCCGCCCAACTGCCGGATTCTAGAAGCTCGTTGGTACGAATGCATAGTGGTGGTTCTAGACTTGTAGGTGTACCGTCATCCCATGTTGCTTTGGCGCCCCTTTGACGATAATCCAGGCTGATGGAGGGGTTCATATGTGCATACACTGGGATACATAGCTGAGGACAAAGGCCCTAATTGAATTAGATATGCCCATGACAATTGTCAAAAGGGGGACAGCTCGCGAGGTCAAGACATCTTTCCGAATACTGTAATTATTGAATTCATGGACACTGCTTAGATGAAATAGGCCAGTGCTTTTCTAAGCCTTGAGGTAATTCCCCAAGCAAGATAATCGCGCCTGCCCGTCCGCCACACCATCTCCCAAATCCGCTATATTCGTTCAAAGCCCATCAACGCGCTCGCATCAATATCCGAGGAAACCCACCATCACCAGCAACTCCACCGCACTTGCACCCCTTTGTCCCGCATCGTAAAAGCGTTCGTACAGAACGATATATGCTTGAATTTCTTCCTTCCTCCATCTCATCTATCGGTGCCTGACGGTTTCTAAAGCAATCTAGTTAACTCGCTTGCCTTTTACTGCGTATTCGAGACTAGCCCCTGTCAATTTGGAATAGGCAACTCAATTTGAGTCTTTAGCTGTGCAACGACGTCAGTGGGCGTGACTACTTAACACCGCTGTGATCGTGATCCTTTTCCCTTTTTTTCTTACATTTCACCCTAACTCTAACTATATATTCCCAACACCAAGCCCCGGAAGCCGTCTCCGCCCCACCAAACCGGCTACACACGCATTCCCGACTCTTGCGCCCTAAAATTCAATTATCATTGAGTTTCTTTCAAACCACCCACCATGGCCGCAACGTCCTCCTCAGCGGCCCCACTGCAAGCCGAAGCTCTGCACACCTTGCGCGCGCGCAATATCGCCACCGAACGCCTCCTCCCGACTCCCGCACTAAGTACCGTATCCGACAGCGAATCCCTCGCGGCCGTCTCGTAAGCCACCAACCAACCAACCACCCTCCAATCCGCCACTACCCAAACTAACTTTTTTTTTCTTCTTCCTTTGTGAAAAAGTGACTCGGCTATTCAATCCACGGGGAAACCTACCTCTGCACGGCGCCGGCTGTTCCCGACTGTCGAGTACTCGTCGCGCGTGTCGCATTTTGATCCGGCTAGTGAACACCGGGATTTTCATGGCTTCTTTTCTTTATTTTGGATTGGATTGGCTATTATGGTGATTACCACCATTTTGCGCAATATCAAGGATACTGGATATCCCTTCCGCGCGCAGATATGGACACTTTTCACGCATAAGACGTGGCATTTGGCTATCGCTGATGCGATCATGGTCGCTAGTACCACCGTATCACTCCCACTCCATGTGCTTTTCCGGAAAGCGGGTCGCGGCCCATTGGCGTGGGATAAGGGTGGAGTTGCTATCCAGAGTATCTACCAAGTCGTCTGGATGACCATATGGATTTCCATTCCCTTCTATCTTGAATGGACCTGGACTGCCCAAGTCTTCCTTCTCCTTCACGCCATGGTAATGCTCATGAAAATGCACTCATACTCCTTCTACAATGGCCATCTGAGTCTTGTCGAACAACGTCTAGCCACCCTGAAAGCCAAGAACCCCCTCCCCTCTACCCCCGCCGACCCAAATAGCCCCCCCTCCACCTCCGCCGTTCTTCGCACTTCCCTCGAATTGGAACTTACCGCCCCCACCGGCCACGGGACATACCCCCAGAACCTCACCTGGGCCAACATGTTCGATTACCTGATGGTCCCCACTCTCTGCTACGAACTCTCCTACCCCCGCGTAGAAAAGGCTCGCCCCGTAAAACTCGCCTCCTACGTCCTCGCCACCTTTGGCTGCATCTTCCTCCTTACCACCATCAGCGAGGAATTCATTCTCCCCGTCCTAACAGCCAGCCAAACGCGCCTCGCCAGTCTTCCCACCCCCGCACCTAAACTCGAAACCCTCCTCATCCTATGCGAAACCATCTCCGACCTTCTGTTCCCCTTCATGCTCACCTTCCTCCTCGTATTCCTCGTCATCTTCGAATACGTCCTCAACTTCTTCGCCGAAGCCACCTGTTTCGCCGATCGCCACTTCTACGCTGACTGGTGGAACTCCACCGACTGGATGGGCTTCTCCCGGGAATGGAACATCCCCGTACACTCTTTCCTCCGTCGTCACGTCTACGGTGCCTCTCGTCAACGCGTTGGTCGGGTTGGCGCTACCGTGCTCACTTTCCTTATTAGTGCGATTATGCACGAGGTCATCATGGCTTGTATCTCCAAGAAGGTTAGAGGGTATGGCTTTATCTGCCAGATGTTACAGCTGCCCCTGGTGGCGATTCAGAGAACTAAGTGGGTTCGCGGACGCAAGACCATGAACAATGTTATGTTCTGGTGTTCCATGGTTTTGGGTCTTAGTTTGATTTGCTCTTTGTATGTGTTGATGTAGATGGGGATACAGACCATGGATTGCCGTGTTGTTGTTTGTCAATTTCCTTTGTCGATTGTTTTGTAGATTGTTATCCTTTTGTTGTTTTTGGTCGAGTATATTTGCTAGATTTGCATAGTAGCGTCACGTTTTATAGAGTGTATATACAACAACATCCCCCTTGATATTTGACACGGGATTTGCATATTTATGAGATATAATGACATTCATATTGATTGTGAACACATGTGCTCTGTAAAATCCAAGCTAACAAAAAAGACAGGAAACCACCCAGACAAAAGAAAATAAAAGACATGAAAAGCGACATATGCGCATATCCCCCAGAACGCCATCCAGAACCCATCAGGGCCGGACCATAAAACATAAACCATAAAACCCAAAAGACAAAGAAAATGCTCATCCCATCGTAATTCTCTCGACTTGTCTGCCCAAGTCACAACCAACAACCATATTCACAAACCGCCACTCACGCCGTTCCTCAATCCGCCAACCCCCAAGACGACCGACTTCCTAGTCCTGTCGTCCTTGAGCCGTTTGGTAAGAGGGGGACCGGTAGTTGATGTTCGCACTCGTGTACACTTCCCCCTGATTAATATTCAAATCAGCATACAACTGCTCCCGACGATACTCGTTGCTGTACACGTCCGCCATGTGGACCGATGTATAACTGCCGCCGACGCCGTGAAGATCGTAGTAATCCTGATAGCTAGAACGACTAGGGTAGCCAAATGCGCCATCATCAGGTCGTGGGGAGGAGAGATGTTTCTTGAGGTACGTCGGATGTTCCATGGTCGACGCGCGCTTAACATAGCCGGGTGAAGGAACGTAGTTAGTACCAGAGAAAGTGTGATTGCGAGCCATGCTAGGCTTGGGGGTATCGCCATCATATGTGTGATGCTTCTTCTTAGAGTCTGCTGAGTTGCGGCGCTCCTTTTGCGTATTGGAAGCTTTGTTCTTCTGTCTCTGCTTGATGTAGTCCTCGGCATCGGTAATTTGGTGTGTCCACCCACCGATACTTGACACAACAGACTCTTCAGCTTCAGGTCGCTTTTCCCGGCTACTCGCCTTACTCCGACGCTCCGGTCTCGTAGCAAAGTTTTCACCATCACTGTAGCCATCGGTTTCAGTCTTTTTCCGACGACCCGCAGCCGATACACGTTCCCGTTCCCGCTCGCGTTCTCTTTCCCGTTCTCTAGCTTCCCTCTCGCTGCGTGATCTTTCTCTGTCACGTGACTTGAGCTTCACATCCTCCTTAGACGACCGACGTGGGTCATCGTATGAACTGCTTTCCGAGGCACGTTTCAAAGGTTCCTCCTTGCGGGGTTTCCGGATATCGGTCTTTTCTCTATGGCGAGCACGGGCCTGTGACTCCATTGCTTCTTCGGATGAGCGACGACGGGTTTTCCCGGGACTCCGTTCGTAGGTTGCCGTGTATTGTGGGCGTTCGGAGCGAGGGTAGAAGATATTGGGATCATGTGAGTTACTCAAAGGCGAATGATCACGGGTACGTGTACGACTTGGGTAGGCGGTCTCTGCTGGATGAGAAGCAGGGCGGACGTTGTATGTCGTTGGTGGTGGGGCCGGACGCATACCGTTGGGGTACTGTGGTTGGGGTGCGGATTGCCTTGTAGGCATGCCATGGTTGAGGGAGTTGCGCTGTTTCTCCTCAAAGTTCCGGAGACGGTCGTCGTACTTGGCTCGTCTAGTAACATCGCTAAGTAATTCGTAGGCTTGTTGGACACTTTGGAACTCGTCTTGTTTTACGGCTTTGAGGGCGGGGTTAAGCTCCTTGTCGGGGTGACATAACAAGGCCTTTTTGCGGTATGCTTGACGAATGATGGCTGCGGTGGCAGTCCTTTCAACGCCGAGAGTGTCGTAAGGATTTTGCGGAAGGGGGGCCATTGTTTGCGTATGTATATGTTGATGAAGATGATGTAAGGTATATGAGGGAGTTATGTGAAGGATGAACAATGATCGAGAATCAAGATGGGGTAGAACCAAAGAAGGGGAGGAATAAGAAATGCAGGGGGTTCCGTCAGTCTATATACATACAGACCAGGTATGAAAAGTGGCAATATGTCTGAAGTAGCAGACTACAAGGCAGCAAGTCAATGCTAAAGGGTTAAAGAGGGAGAAATACAAATAAAAAGAGACGTCAAAAAAGATATTGAAGTTGATAATCAAGGAAATAAATGGCGGCAAATAAAACAAAAGCCGATCAAAAACAGTCGGTCCAATGATGGGACTGCCAAAGTAGAAAAAGACAGAATAGACGAGAAGGAAATGACGATGGAGGAAACTGCGTTGACAAAAGAGGTTGGGACGGAAGACAAAGAGTGGTTTGGTTGGTATTGTTGGATTCTTCCCAGTTGGCTTTAAGCAAGATTTCTCAGACGGCAGACCAAATAAGCACAAGGCGAATAATTAAAGGGAAAAAGGGCGATTCCGTAGGTAGACAAAGCAAAGCCCAAAATGTCGGATCAAGAATGCAGCTCTAGACGGAGGCAGCTGCAGTGACAGCAAAAGAGGGGAAAGACCAAGACAATTCGCGGGCGGTCAACGCACGAAGGAGGCAGGCGATGGATTAGGAATGGATGTCGATGGATTGAGGGTGGCTGCAAAAATAGAGGAGACGGGGGGGAGGAAGGAAGTGGTGGTAAAGAGGGAAGGAGAGGTGCAGAAAGGCAACTAAAACGGAAAGAATGAATTGTGAAAATCCAATTGTTGATTTTGTAAGCTGTGAATATTTTGCCACTGATTGTGAATTTCGGCGAGAGTGACGTTGTTGGATGTGTCGTCTATTTTTTGTTGTTGGTGTTGTTCAGCTTTTTCCTAGGTGGGAAGGCAGTGTACAATAGCTTCTTATTCCGTAGGTGGCTGGTGGGTTGACGAAAAAATGCCTGTGAAAGTAGGTGGCGGGAAGTTTGAAAGAAAAAAAAACAGTGGATTGGTTTTTGAATGTATGTATGTATATGAAGAATTTCCAAAGAACACACAGGAAGCCAAGGGCGGTTACGAAAGATTCGTGGGTGTCTTTGGGGATTTCTACAGGTTTGGGCTGCCCGACAATCTTATACTGAGCTTACAATTCTCATACAGGCTTACCATGACACCAACATGGCTCTGTAAAAGGCTCAGCGGGAGGACGAACAGGGGAGTATAGTTGACCACGAGGATGGCCGAGCCTTGTGAACAAGCCTTGTCAGCAAGTCTGTTGTCTGTCTATCGTCAGAGCTGACCCACGGCCCATTTTCTTCTCTCGTGTTCTTGTTTATACGGACCCGAGATAGAGCGGCATTGAGTGATGATTCGAATCAGAAAGTGTATTATAGAAATGCCCGCTTACAAACATGGCTTTACAAAGCCTCTAGGTTTCCTTACAAAGAGTTGACTTGTCCTGTATCACCACCTAACACCGACCACACACAGCACAGCCCGAATCAAGTTTCTCCGTCCACAAGATTTCTATTCACATACAGACGTACATACAAATACATATGTGTGTATAGAAAAATAGAAAACTGGGCCGTAGTGCAGCATGCAGAGACTCTCACAGAAGGCTGTGGAAGCTCCCTGGCCTCGCGCTTGAAAAGGAGCTACATACTCAACAAACACCTGCAGGTCCCGTCCATCTTCGGACGGTACAGGCTGCAGTTGTGGAGGGCCCTTAATAGCTTTCAATTTGTTCGCCATTATGGGGAACTTCTCCGTGGCTTTCTAGCCAATCGGTGATGTCTTCCCCGTGAGGGTTTGTATGGAGGAGGGTGAGAACTACAAGTTAAGCTGGACCAGAGGGCGCAGCAGACTAGCTTTCTTGATTTTTGCTTCGTTGATGGTTGGACCAACAGGAGATCAGAATGGAGTGGTTACTTTTTTGACAGTCAGACGGCATGAGCGATGGCTGTGGGTTCTTCCAAATTCGTAAATTCACATGCGATGGGTTCCTTTTCTGACGACTACCGACTTGTCTCCGCTTCCTTTGTGTATCTGAGGGCTTCCTTTGTACCTCCTTTTAGCCAACCCGACTCTTCAACGAACCGCCAGCCTATAGTGTCGCATGTACCAAATAAGTCTACGACGAAACGAAGAAGGAAGTCTGTACGGAAATTTCATACCAAGAAGGAAAAATGGTCCTCCGGGGACTTTGGATGTCAATGTGTGACGATGTGTAGATATTCACAATCCATGTGTCAAAAGTATTCGCCCACCCCGTGAACACCAGGTGAATATGTAAATGCGCGCGTGCACAATAAACCAACGAATGAAAAGCCACACGTCACAGGTCGACCCAGTTCGTCGTGGTCCGCTGCTCTGGCCTGATGGACAATTCCCATTGTATGTATGTATGTATGTATGTATGTATGTATGTGTATATGTGTGTGCACATGTACTCACGCAATCGCCCGAGTAGTCCGATCTATAGACTAACTAGGGAAAACTCACTATACAAGGTGAAAAACAATGCCAATGTTAGGCTTGAGCTGGCGTCTGTTGTCTCTTGCCAGCGCAAGCTCGTCTGACATTGACGTTGTCTCGCGCTAGAAAGCTTATAGTGCCCATCCCCTTGTTCATAAGGCGCTAATTCTACTTGACAAGAGGACAAAAGGCGTGAAAAACAGGGCTAAAATCTGCAAACAAGGCCGTTGGGTTGGTGGTCACCTGCTATAGGATTAGCCTAACCTAAGTAAAAGGGCAATTGTTTTAGGCGCACAAAGGACAAAGGAAGGTCGTTTTTTTTTTTTCAGTTAGTCTGATGAACCTCAAACTATCAAGAATCTCAAAAAACAAGGCGCCAATATCTTTCTCATGTTTCCCGCCCGTCTTATGCCTTGATCACCTATTGACCAAAAATTGTAATAGGCGAACGGCAAACTTAGTGGCTGGCCCGCCTTTTTTTTTTCCTGCATCTACGGCATTATCAATGACGTTTCGTCGCAGACTGACAATCTCAGGGATCAGCCTTTCAAAATCAGCCAACTTCAATCAATCAAACATCATCATCACCACTAACCAAGAGGTAAAAAACCCGTTCGCGTGAATTTCCCCGCACTTGGAGACGGGCGGATAAGCCACCGTATGGCCTGTACCCTAGTCCACAGTGAGGGGAAATACCGCCTGGAAAGTCCGCTGCGTCAATATAAAAGTGCCGCTTAGAGATTCAACCCCTCGTTTTTTTGGGTGGACTTGAGTCGATGACCTTGGCCAGCTGCGGAGAGGGAGAAGAGAGGGGTCGTTGGATACCCCGCAGCTGATATTGTGCTGTTGAGCGGGCGGGATGTGCAGTCTCATCGTGTCTTTTTTGTAAATGCCGCGCTTGTACGCCACACGCAGTTTGCCCCGACTTGACGGCCGTTTGCTTTGTCTTTGATGATGTACTGGATGCCTACGACGAGACGAGGGTGCGCATCTGGATTGGCCTGGTACAATGCTTGACAAACCCTATTCCCATGGTGTTCCTCGGTATCTCCAGGCTTGTTCGCGGTCTGGGTCACCTGCATAAAAATGTTTCAAGGGATCCGTTTCGCCGCGGACCTGAGGCGGGCTGGTCTTGTCTTGTCTTGTCTACGTACAATACACTGCACAAGACACATCGACAGAAACTCCACTAGACCTGCACTACAACAGCACAGATCTCCTCCAGGAACAAATCCGTCCCTTTGTGACTCCAGAGTCAACGGCGCACTTTATCGGCACATGTGCCCATCACGGTCGACTGTTCTAGGACTCTATAGTCCATACGAGGGCCCTGGAATAAGTGCGGATGACATGTGGTCCTACAAATTGCCCCAATAATCATCTGAGCCCGACATAACGTCTCCACTTCTATAGTCATCCTTTGAGGCAATGAATAGTGTTCCTTGCATTCTAGTGCCCCTTGGTTTGCCCATCTTTTGCCTCTCCGCTTGACCGCTGTTTAATGGAGGTCCGTCCTATTAGTTAATAGGGTGTAATAGGGTTATCTCCGGATGAAAGACGGGCCCGCGACCGATTTTGCAGCACATGGAGCGACATGAGAAGCACAACGTGTGTAGTGGAAGCTAGTAGAAGCGATGTGGAGGCTTCTGTCAGAGGTACATAAACGGGGTAGAAGGATTCGATGGGGTTTTGGTTACATGTTGGTATATGCAGTGCGTCTCGGGCTTGGGTAGATTCCCGTTAGGCCGCATCCGGGCGGGACTACAATCCCGGGTGAAGTTGTATGTAGGTCGCATATAGGCATGTATGTATGTACATATGTATGTATGTATATGTGTATAGTTAACCCCTAGGCAGTCGATACACACGACCTTAATGGCAATGGCGTAAACTGGATTCCGAAGCAAGAGCACTGGTGTTATAGGGACTGCCAACTATGTCCGGATGTACATACAGACGCAGGTATGCGCTGTGTCCCGCCAACATACACGAGTCCAAGGCGAATGGCGGTCTGTAGTCCTTACCGAAGACGTAACGGCCCCTTTTTCGCCACAGCCGAGCACCGCGTGGGATGGCCCGCTTAGGATAATCCGCTTATGTCGGTCGGGGTGATGACATTGTGGAGACAATGTACCGCGGTTCCATGTATACTTTCTTTTTTTGCTTTGTCTGCATCTTTCTCCATACTCGCCTTGTTCTGGACACCTGTGGCGTTGTGATGTCATTTGTATGCAGGGCACTAAGCTGGGAATGCAGCTTATGATGTTGCGTCATGTAAGGCAGAGATAGGGTTGGCGGGGTTAATATGTATGTACACATACGAGGTGGGTACGATGAATGATGAACCATGATTGACAATGACAATGTCCATGGTGGATGTTGTCGGAGATTTCTGTCACTTTTGATGTTCCGTCTATTGCCACCGATCCTGACACAAGCGGGTTAAACCAAGTCTACCATGGTCCATATGGATATTGTCCTCCTAAGTCACTACAACCAAACCACACAAAGTGACCGTCCCCCACGTCCCAAGCCGCCACAGAACGTGATACAAAAGAGACCCCCGTCGGGTGACACAAAGACATGTGAGAGTTCCCCAGCCAATCACGACACAGGAACGTAGTGTTTGCAAAGTTGCCTAATGGGTAAAGTGAATATGAAGGGTTGATGAATGATTTTGTAACAGGATTATTTTGATTGCAGAAAGGGTAGGAGACACGACGGGTCGGGGAAAGCCGATGTGGTCGGAGCTATTGGTTGGCTGGGCCGGGTGACGGCGGAACAAAGGGAGTGTCATGGTGGGTGCGGTACGAGGTTTGTGCTTTTTGTGACCGGTTAAGAGCGGGCTGGTCGTGGTGTCATGTTTTTTTGTGCATGGATTTGTGTGTCTTTTGGAGGGGGTTTGGCGGGTGTTTTGAGTCTGAGCTTTGTAGTTGTCGGGATACCGAACGGTGGGGTTTATGCTGAGAGGCCTGTGGTTGGTAGCGAGTTGGGGGTTTTATGAGGTTATTATGACGTTGACTGAGGTGAGATGGTAGGTACATATATAGGTACAACATATCATATGCGATTTGGAGTATATGTGTATAGTGTCAAAGATATGGTAGTGCGAAGAAGTCAATGGGTGGGTATCACGCGAACATGTGTTCAGTATGTCTTTTGTCCGGTCAATAGTCAGACGAGCCAGCAACATTGCCAAGCTAAGTAGGTTGAGGTGGTCAACAAGGTCAACTTGATTTCACAAACCCCTTTTCTCTTTCCCCAAGAAGTTGACAACCGAGTGAAACGCCGTTGACATTCACGATATTAACCCCAGATAACCCTATCATATTACATGTGAAGAGGGAGACGGTATATGAAACACTGGACTGGGAATTGGCATTAAGGATGAATGAGACAGCATTGAATATATAGCAATGTTGAAAGTTTAGGAAAAGAGCTTTAAAGTGGTTAGCAAAGGCCGCAAGTTGGAACGGACACGGACATTGAGTAGACGGCACTAGGACCCGGGAGGCCGGAAATGGTGGTTGGGAGAGTTTGGAGATGGGGACAAGGGAAGGTGACTTATGACGAGTATTGACATGTCTATATTAGGGAGTAATTTGCAGTGGACTCGTCGAGGGAATGTGAAAACAAGGACGAGAACAAGGGAAGACGAACAAGAAACAAGAACAGGGCTAGTCAATACAATAGGTTCACCATTTTCTTGGTCCTAGAGGCAATTATATTACTTCGAGACATTGTACTGATGACTGGAGGCGGTACAAGATGAGACGAGGTAACCATAGTTGAAGTTTATGTGACCCTCTGGGTTGGGTATCTTGGCTTTAAAAAAAACAACGGCGTGGGATATCTGGCGAGGTGGGTTTTGCCGGCTGGCTGGTTCACGGCGCTATGTCTATTTAACGAGATCATCTAATTACCACCACTTCTGGGTTTTAGTGTTTTTGACAGGTTAGGTTTGAAGTGCTCGAGCGTCTTTTTTTATGTTTCTGGGTTAGGAGGCTAGGCCGAGTTGAGATGGATGTGCATTTAGTGATTTGTCCAGTTTGTAGATGCATTTTGGTACAAGAGATATGAGGTTATGCAAAAGACGAGACGAGAATTATAATAGAGGGAGAGATGATATCGGCAAACAAGCGGCGGATTAAAGAAACTAGAGACACTTGTTGATGTATGTACTACGCAACAGCGTGGCATTGATATATATACATTTTCCATCATAACTTAAGCTGGAATTCTGGCCGAGTCATGAAAGTGTATTTGGTATACAAGGGCCTATCTTCAGGGGAGGAGACAACAACAACAAGAGTAATCAGGATCTTGCATACGGGGGACCATTGTTTATGATGGGCGTACTAGCTAATTTAACGACTAAGCTCGGAAGTAAAGGAAAAAAAAAACAACAAAGGTCGTTTGGATTCGCCGGGGATGGACCAAATGATTGGGAATTGTTCTGGATATAGCCTATTTCTAGCTAAACAAGTGAGGTTCTACAGACAATTATCGTGACAATTTATGAAGATTGAAATACCCAATTAACCCTCGTAAAGCTAGTTGTTTTTTTTTTTATACCAAACCCTTTGTGGATGTCTCTTATGTGGATTCCTTTCCCCCCTTATGTCTTGGAGTTTCTCATGAAGTGGTTGATTTTCTGTAGGTCTGTTTAGGAATTCACTTTCTTTACTTTTTGTTTTTCTTCTTTTTCTTGTTTTTTTTTTTCGTGGGTTTTTGACAAGTTGGTTGATGAACAACTTGTTTGATTTTCTTACATCCTCCAATTCGAGTCTCTTAATATCTTCATCATCTTCACATGTAATACATACCCACTTTGTTTGTTCTTTCCTTCTTCCTGTTTTGTTTACTTCCCGTCAAATTATCATTCTAGATTTCGATTATCACATCCTTCTTCGATAAACACTCACAATATAAACTCAACTACGTCCATTCTAGTTCTTGCCCCCCAAAAATCCCCAAAAAATCAAAAAGACGCCCTGACCGGCCACGATAACAGTGTAGTCTAGTCCCTTACCCTCACACCCCTTCCTTCTTTTTTCTTCTCATCCCTTTCTTTTTTACCTTTTTTTCCTCTCCTTCTCTTTCCCAGCCGCCGATTTTATCGTCCTCGATCCCAGAGCCATCATCATCTTTGTTTGGCTCAACATCAAATCAACTTTCCTATCAATGTTCGTTGTCCTGAAAGACTGACGTTTCCTCTCGAGAGATATCTGGCCTGCTATTGCAGTACAAACATTGTTTCCTGTCTCGTCGTCTCCGCCTGGTCTTCTCTTTTGGCCTCTTTTGCAATTCCGATTCTCTCTATCATTTAGACACACGCTCTAGAACGCACCAACCCACGCAAACCACCACATAAGACGTGCAGACGCACACGCCAACTCTGCTGTCTTGAAGCTACTAAATCAAACAATCTTCTTGCCTTCTATTTTTCTTCTTTTTTCCTTGTTTCTTACCAGTCGTCTTCTCTTTGCCACGCTTTCTTTTCTACCACTTTCTTTTGAATATTAGACCTGCGCGATCGATCGCAGTCACTCAGTCATTCTTTATATCCCAACTACTCACTTTCATTATTTTGCTTAAATCCTGCAATCCGTTGTCAGGTCTATTCATTACTCGCTCGAGACGTATTGTTGTCACTAGTACTTTGCCTTTAAACCTATCCCTAAAACGGATATTCAATCATTATTTATACTCCCTGTCTGTGGCCAATTGCTCTTATAAACACACACAATACACCATACAACAATCCGTAATCGCAATCGCAATCGCAATATCAAATATACTTTACCTAGAGCGCTGGCTTGTTGTTGAGCCAGAGCTTGATATACTATGGCTACGTTGGGCGCTGCGCATGCCACATCAGCCCTGACACCACCTCATAGCAGCCACGGTCGTGGCTTGGAGTCGTGGGAACCAGAGGTAAGACGCTGAAACCAGCCACCTATTGCCTTGTCTTTTCTGCCGCCAGCCGATTGGTAACCGCCTGTACTCGAAAATACTGACCCGTTCTTTGCTTGTTGTAGGATATGCAAGAGAAAGCTGCGCTCGTCTCCGAATACGAATCTTCCCATCTCTCGGCCTCAAACGATATCGACCCATTCGCCCGCAAACCATCGCCAATCGCCACTTCGTTTCGCCAGGACAAGGAGAATGGTCTGCGCTCCCCCATAATGGTTGACGACGGAACCTTTGGCGAGATTCGTCCCGCTGCTGCGTCGCGCGCTCAGAGCCGCGCCAGTGAACGCAGATCTCGCGAACGTACTACCAACAACGAACCGGCACCCGCTGCTTCTGGACAGGTTGGTCCCACTGAGGCCGATAAGTGGATTCACCGCGACAAGCTCGCTAAGATTGAGAATGCCGAGCTGCAAGCTGCCGGCTTTGTTCTGCCTAAGCCCCGCGCCGCCAGTCGTCGCCGGGAACGCTCTGAACATGGACACCGCTCGGCGTCGCGTAAGAACTCGATGAATGCCGACAACCGACCAAGCGACATTGATACTCCAGAATGGGGCGATCTACGACTACCCGAGGAAATCCAGGAGGAAACAGACGGAAATTATTGGGAGTCGCCTTTGCTCAACGGAAAGGGTTCACGGATTCCTGTGGCAAAGCTTAGCCCAGTACCCATCCCCATCGACGTTATTGACCGTGATGCCCCGATTGGCCGGTCCAAGTCATTCGAGCCTGATCTGGACCCACGTAAGCCGCGTTCTCGCAGTGGCAGTACCAAGACGAACCCAGAACCTTACCAAACTTCGAGCTCCATGCCCCCAACTACCCGGCGTGGAGTTGGTGAGTCGCCCCGAAAGGTCTCTGCGACGCGCAAATCTTCGGTCCCGCCGAGACGTAGTTCGTCCCGGCCTAAGACGCGTGGTAACAGAGACAGTATCGGCACGCAAAACAGCGGGCGCTCGGCCGATTATGCTTCGCCGAGCAGCGTGGCGCCAGGCACGAGCAACAAGCAAGTTGAGGGAGACCCACCGTGGATGATTTCAGCCTACAAGCCCGACCCCCGACTTCCACCAGAAGAGCAGCTGTTGCCCACGGTGGCGAGACGCTTGCAGCAGGAACGATGGGAGAAGGAGGGCAAGTTTGGAAACGTGTACGACAAGGATTTCAGACCACTTAACGATGAAGGTTTCTTGCAACCACCAGAGCCCACTGTCACTACCGTGGAGACAGAAGGTGGAAGTGGCGACCACGATGGCGATGGTATCGGAAAGGGTGAGCCTGAGTGGCCCTTACGTTCGACGGATATCCCGAGATCACCAACAGTTCGCTCTTACTCGACTATGCCCAAGATTAGCGACAAACCACCGGGCTCCCCACTGCCTAGCCCGCGCATTGGCGGACCTATCATGTCTAGACCCGGAACTGCGCAATCACGCCGTGCCGATGACCAGCCGGCTATGCAAGCACCTATTGATGCGGTGACTCTTGAGCGGCAACAGACTTTGCAGCAGCAACAACAGCAGACGGAGCTCGAGAAGGATAAGGATGGTGGTTGCGGATGCTGCATCATTATGTAAAGAAGTAGAGAGAGTATGTGTTGTTGTTGTTATCTGAGTAGACGAGTTCTCCAAAAGGAACTTGTCTGTCTGCTGTTTACTGATTGCGTGGGTGTTTTCTGTTTGGGCTTTTTCTGGAGTTTTGCGGCGTTGTTTGTTTTGTGTTGGAGACTTTGTTGTTGTTTTTTATTTTCTTTGTCTTTTTTCTTCTTTTCTTTTCTTGTTTGTTGCGAGTTCTCCCTTTCCTGTCGATATTCCCACTGTTGCCTTGATTATCTTTTTGTTGATTATCGTTGTTTGTCGAGTTAGTTGGAGGAGATGTTGTTGTTGTGATGGCGGTAGATGTTGGTTGTGGTATGCTTTATTAGTTCAATTTAACGACTTTACGACTTGTTGCGTTTATATCTTGTGTCTCTTTGGTTGTTGCGCTTTGTGTGAGTTGTGAATTTGATGGTTGCTGAGTAAGCTTCTTAGTCAGCTTTATTAGGGAATGTGTTTCTAGAAGGGGAAATAAATTAATGTTCCTTTGTTTTTAAACTTTTGAAATGATTCAAGCTTTTTCACGTCATTCTTTTTAATTTATTACATTTAATCATGACACTAACTCAATCACGATGGGCAACGGCACCAAAACCAACGGGGAGTTCTGTCAAGCCTTCCAAACCATGTGTTACTGAGATAGCATATGTAGACGACATCCCTATGGAGATGGATATCGATGAAGAGGTCATGGGCCAGGTTAACAAGTCGGTGGCCCCGATAAAACCGAAGAGGAAGACCAAGGGGCTGGGCCAATCACGGTGGGCTACGGGGGAGAAGAAGGCTGTGGTGCCTATAAAAGATGGAGGTGTTGTTACCGAAGGATCTGGGAAGGGAGTTGGTGCGGTTAAGACGGCGACAAAGGTATCGGGGAAGGATGTCCCGAAGAAGCCGGTGCCGACGCCGGTGGTGAAGCAGAAGGATGTACCGAGGAAACCAGCTTCCCCGGTGAACACTGCCCCATCTAAAGCACCCCTCGTCATCCCCCCCAGCGTCCCAAAAGCCCCCAAGAAGAAGAAATCCGTCACCCTCTCTGTCCCCCCACAACCCCCCTCCCGCCCCAAAACACCCCCAAGGAC
>MJMS01000025.1:74395-260339 GCA_002018275.1 Huntiella bhutanensis | reverse complement strand
AGGCAAAGCCTAATGGGTTGCAAACCCTAACATAGAAGGCCGCCGTACGGTGCTGTCCCTCAACGGCGAAGACACGGGCAGTAGACAGGTACGCTCCGGTGTGCCACAGGGCTCCCCATTGTCACCACTTCTGTTCATCACATTCGTTATAAGCATGCACGATTTGGTGGAGCGTGTACACCCTTTGGTCACTAGTATCGAGTTCACGAAAGACACGAACCTTCTAGTGTAGGCAAGAAACTGCGAAGAAGCGGAACGGGCTTTGCGGACAGTATACGAGATTACGAAGGATTGGGCGGAAGTGCGAGGCGTGGTATTCGAACCAGCCAAGAGCACCCTGGTAGCACTAAACTGACATACATGAAACAAGTGGAAAGAAATTCCGCTTGACTTGGATGGTCACTCTCTACAAATTGTGCGCAGCACGAGATTTCTCGGTATGTGGCTAGATGTATGGGGTAATGGTGGTGTGCACAGCAAGGCTGTACATGCGAGAATACGAGGCAAGAAGAATCTCGTTAAGGCAATTTCTAGTGTGAAGGAGGTCAGTTAGTCAAGTTTGCGGACGGTGTGGAAAGGTGGATTGAGACCTAGTTTGACGTATGTACCGTCATCAGTTGTATTTGCTGGGCTCACGGAGACTCAGATTGTTAGGGTTTGCAATCCTATAGGCTTTGCCTAGTACCTGGTATAAATCCCAGGCGGCCCCCACTCTGCAGAGTTTTCGTTTCTTTCCTTTTCTTCTCTAACAAAGTTTCTGTTATTTTGCATTTAACGCCTCTTCAGTGACTAGCCCTAACACTTATCCGTTGTCAACCCTACACCCCCGGCACTAAAAACTGACAACTGTTTCACAGGTTCGTCTCCAATAAAATCGCTAGCTTTTTGGTGGTACTCTACGAGTTGTGAATCTATAAAAAGCAGACCTTTGTTTATATATGTCTTTTGCATGAAATGTACGATCCCTTTCACAAAAGTCTGCTTGTGTACAATCTACATTGTCGAAAGTATCTTTATACTTACCAAAAACAGGATGGCTACCCGTGGCCTTTTTTGAACAAAGTACCCAGATATTTAATCTGTCTCCTAACTTTTGTCTGCTGATTGCCACTACTTGTACGAAGTATCACATCCTACCTTCAAAGGCAAATTATTTGTTCTTCGAGACCTTCTAGCTCACGAGGAGCATGCACGCACCTTCTCCAAGAAAGCCGTCATATATGGGAGAGCTGCTGTGCTCGAACATGGTGATCTCGTCAACTAGAACTAGTTTATCTCCGCTTCTAGTCCCCTCAAGCGCTTTCACACGTAGGTTACGCCCTCTCAATAACTGTTTCCATGGAACTCTGTGTTGTGGAAATCCATTTCTCTTCGATTATTTTAATAATGTATACCGTAAATATCCTTGACATTATTCGGACTTGGCTTCTTGCGTAGACCACCCGATCCATCAACGTGAAATCTGTCTACGCCACCATCATGAAGGATAACTCTACAAGCTTTTCTTTTGCAAAATCGCTGTCAAGAGCTAGTCGCAATATGGCGTTAGATATGTAAAAAGGATTTTGTTGTAGACAAAAGGACAAGAAGCAAATACTTTGTAAGAAAGGCTGTCTGGGATTTATATGTACCATGTACCAGGCAAGTCTAGGGAGTTGCAACGCCCAACAATCATCTACCTTGTTTGGTACTTTGTCTAGGTGGTGCCTTCATATCACCATGTTAGCAATATTTGTTTTGTTTGTTTGTTTCCATTTAATACCTGATTAGCAGGCCTAGTGCCTCTTTTTCCAGGCCGGGGGACGGTTGAGGACCGCCCGATAAACCCCGTTTCTTTTTTACCCTATAACCCTAACATCTATTTTCTTCTTATCAATCAATCATCCCCACTGTCCGGCTTTCCTCCCGTAAGCACCCCAGGATCATCCCCGCCATTGCTTTCCCTCCCCTCCCCATGCAACGACGACACCACACCTCTGTAAGAAAAGGATCGACGAAAACACCTCACTTGTGCTTCTCCCCGTCCTGTTTTCTCATCAATTCCTTCGCAAGCGTCGCTCTCCCCTTCATAGTTCTCAGTAGTCTGGAGGTAAGAGGTCTCGACCACGCATGAGATTTCCTCCGGCACGTCCACAAATGAACCCGAACCTTATCGCCTCCACATCTCTTACATCTTGTCTGCGTCTGGGTGTTTGAATCTTTGGTGGTAGCTCTTGAAGTCTCCGTGTCCCGACATCGCCGCGAGGACTGCTCTCACTATGCGTCTGGGGGCTTCGGGGATCGTAGCCTGGTTTCTCTTGGGGAAATCGGTAAAGGACCTCTCCGGGTGGAAGGCGATGGATTTCTAGATTCTAAACCACTTTTCGAATCTCTCGTGCTTGATTTCTTTAAGCCACCTCTTCGCTCTCGCAAGTGACATTTCTTCGCTGTTGGTTTTCACCGCTGCTGCCTTTGCCAGTTGGTCGGCTTTTTCGTTTCCCGCAATGTCCGTGTGCCCCGGCACCCAAATGCAGTGTACCACAACTCCACATTCCTCTCCGAGGCGTCTGATTTCTCTCTTGGCGCTGTCGACTTTACACTGAGACGTGTCTGTTCTCTTTGCTGCTCTGTTTATCCTCCTGACTGCCGCCATGCTGTCGGAGCACACCCAGATTCTATCAGCCCCACCCAATATCTCGCTTGGAATAGCACGTAGCCCTTTGTCGATGGCGACCAACTCTGTATTTGCAACCTCCGCCCACCTTTTAGTGCTGTGTTTGCCGCTAGTGATCATCTGCCCTTCTTTCTCAATATACCATCCAGCTCCTGTCCACCCAGTATCCAGCTTGGAGCCATCCGCATATATCCATATGTCGCCTGTTGCCTTTTGCGCCGTCCTCAGATTCGAATCCCGTAACGCGTGTGACGCCCTATCGTGACCTCGGTAGCCTTCTTCGGTAGGAATGGATGGTGATGGGGTCACATATTCGCGCTTGTCGTAGATGGGGCCGTATATTCTCATGGGGATCGGTAGTTTAGCCTTGATCTCCCTCGTCCTGGGCGTGTAATACGTGTGGAAGAGAGGATGGTCCTCGTCCAAAGTATGCCAGCGAATAGCCTCTCTGTCGATTGCCTCTTCAAGTATGATCGCGGTTGGGGGGACCCCAGCCCACATGTGTAAAAGCGCTGTGGGTGTCGTGTTATATGCCGGGATTGCTGCTAGTATAGCTTTCCGAAGAGCCTTATCTATCAGAGCTGCTTGTTTCTTGCTACCCCATTTACCTGGCGATGCCCAAGTGGCGCTGGCGTAAGTGATCGCTGGAATGATTGCCGCGTTAATGACTTCAATCATCAGCCTAGGTGGCGCACCATATTTGCACCCCCGCAGTATTCTCATGTCATTGGCTTTCTGTGTTACCTTGCGGGCAACCTCTTTCGCATGGTTCCAGAAGGTCAATTTTCTGTCAAAGTGTACTCCGAGCCATTTCAGAGTACCATGCTCAGGGGTGGCCTTGATCCGTTGAACGCCCTCCAACACCAGGTCTGGGTTACCCGCCTTGCGCTTTCTGGTCAGATGGAAGAGTCCTGTCTTACCATGATCCAGTTTAAGACCGTTCTCGTCGCACCGCTCAATTGTCAATTTGAGGTTTCTCTTAAGTGTCCGTATGTTCGCTCCGAGGCTTTTCGATTCGACTCTCCAGAGGCCATCATCCATGTGGCCCTTCATATTTGTTGGGGTCATATTGAAGAGAGGCGTCATGAAGAGCATATATAGTATGGGCAAAATCGGGGATCCTTGAGGGAGGCTGCCGCTTGTTGGTCCAGGTGTCTCAAAATGGTCGTCCAGGTGTATTTGCGCCGCCCTGTATTTGAGGAAGGATTAGACCCATTTGCACACATGTTGGGGGTACTTCAGGTGTAAGAGTCTGTCTACCATTCTGTTCGGGAGGATCGTATCATATGCACCTTGTGCGTCAAAGGTGAGGATTGAGCACGTCAGGCCGTTTTTCCAAGCTTGTAGAATCTCGTTATGAAGCGTTAGAGTAAGGTCCGCCGCTGATCCCTTCGGGAGTGCGCATGCATAATTTTGACTGATGATGTTGCGATCCATGGCTTCTATTATTAATCGCTTTGCAACAATTCTCTCTGGAGCTTTCCCCACCGTCGGGAGGAGGGATATGAGTCTGTATGATTTCGCTTGCAATCGGTCGCGTTTTCCAGGCTTAGACAGGGCGATCAGCTTGGCTTTTTTGAGTGGCTTCGGGTGATGTCTAGCAAACACACAGGCATTGAAGAGTGCCATGATCTCTGTCTTCAAGAGTGACCAGATTAGAGCAAGGAGCTTGTTCTGTAGGCCGTCTCTCCCAGGCGCCGTGTTCTGTGGTTTCCGGATAGCTTGTTCTGCTTCGTGTATTGTGATTGGTTGCCAGTGCTCAATAGTCTCTTCGACGACTGGGGGAGGTCTATCTGTCCCACCTTTGCCGCCCAAGTGGTGAGTACGTAGAACCTCTATCTTTTCTAATGGTGAGCTTCTGAGACTGCCTTCCGCGTCTGTCAGGGCTGGTGAGAGGGTCCTCTGTGGGTTGGATGACCACTTGGACGCTTCGCAGATGCTCTTGGTGTCTGCAATCGAAACAATATATTCCTTGTAAAACTTTTCGCAGGCCTTCTTCGTAACCACTCCAAGCTGGGTCTTTGCTTGAACGACGTCCTCTTTTGCCCAAACTATTTCCATATGCATGTTGGTGGCTGCCTCGTTTTCCATATAGCAGAGCGACCTAAACACTCTCTTGGTGGCGCATACTCTCTTCTTGGCCTCTCGGCATTCCTGGTTCCACCATTTATAGCCCGAGCCATGTACTTTCTTCAACGGGGTAGCTGATTCGTATGCCTTCTGCAGTTCCTTGATTATAGTAAGGGCTAACCTGTCGAGTGTGCCAGGTGACGGGTTTTTGAGTTGTAGCATCTGCTGTTCAAGTCTCTTGGCTACGTCTGCGCACTGTTGTCTGAATACCTCCTGGTCCATGTCAGCGAACCTGCGGATCTCGATATAGCGCCTTTTGCTTTTCCCAGTTTGGATCTCGAGGTACTGCGGGGAGTGGTCGCTACTGCATTCGAATTCACCACCGATGGCGTGCCTGTTAATGTGGCTGGCAAGATCTAGTGGGACCAAGGTGAGATCGAGAACGTTGCCTGCCTCATGTATTGGGACTGAGGGGTCGTTCAGGAAGAGTAGTCTTCGCTCATTGGACTAGTCAATAAGTTCGTTGGATTTGGTGTCATGGATGGACTGTCTGTTATCACATAGGCCGTGGTGGAGGTTGAAGTCTCCCATTATGATTAGATTCTTGATGCGTAGCACTTATCGCAGATCAAAGGCTTCCCACATCCATTCGGATCATGGCGCCCTAGGACGTAGTGTATGCACCGAGGTCTTTCTCTCTCCTTCACCCTACACTTCTTCACCGAGCGGACATATCCCAGCAGCTCTACCGAGGTGCGGATACGCTCCGGGTTCTCAATCGCGAACAGCAGTGCCTGACTGCCGAGGTCCTCCTTGTATGCTTGGAAAACGGTGCTCCTGATTTTACCGCCAAACGCCTTCTGAATATCTCCGCGTACATCATAAATCAAAGTGAGTCTCTTAACATTCTTCTCTGCGCTCTCAGTCGTGTCTCCCGGAGCACCCAAGATAGATCTTGGGATGTTCTCAATAGCGAACTTCGCCCAAGTACTATCGCCATCCATTGAGGACGCCCCGATTATCATCCTGATTGTCTCTTTCTCGTCTTCACTGAGTGGCTCCTCTCTGTAGTTGGTCCAGATTGCAACTCCGGTCTCAGTGCCTCTGATTCTTTCAATCTGCTCTTTCCCGTTGAATTGTTTCTTGTTGATCTCGTCCTTGATGAGCTTGGGGTTCACATGCTTCCAGCGGCTGTCTGAGGGGGATTCAGACCAAGACTTTGTGTGGATTGGGCTTTCTCGTGGGGTTGGCGTTCGCGGTGCTGGGCTGGCGTATATACGGTCTCTCGGGTAGGCGGTTGTTGGCGCCGCGTGCGCCTGTGGTCTGACCTGTCACACAATTGCCAGCGTGACTCGACTTCGCAGTGGCCATGGCATATGTCTTCGCGTGCGTTGCGGTGGTGGCCTGTAGTTGTACCGTCTTGATGGGTGTGGCCTCAATTCTCTTGTTGGTGGGTAGGGGGCTCTACTGTACAGCGAGTGTTTTAGAGTGTGCGCTTCCACTCCATTCCTCCGTCAACATTCTCTTGAGTTTCGCTTTGACTTGGTTGATTATGATGTGGCCGACCTTGCTCTCCTCTGCTTTCTCTGTGACCCCTTTCAGGGCCGCGTCCATGGCGAGTGCGATCTTGTTGATCCATTTCTGCTTGTTGCGTAGTACATCCGACGAGTTCTCCGCAATCAGATCGATAAATCTTGTGATCGAGCCGGGCGGGTAGGTATAGACACCCGTGTCGTGCTGGATATTCACCCTTACTTACAGATGGCCCATAGCCAGGGCACATCCGGAGGTATATCCATGATTGCCGCCTGCTAACGGCCCCACCTGCACACCCCTAGTCATTCCGGTACCTTTTGATACCTCCTGACGAGCTCTCATTTTCACAATGTTTTTCTTGTTCTTCTTCAACAAAGTCTCTGTTTCTCGCATTTAACGTCCTATTATTGACTAGCCCTTAACATAACTATCACCAGTCGAGGTCTACGTGTTTGTACTCAGGCAAAATTTCAGCCAGTATACACGAATCATTTGGTGTTGGCGGTCCTCTGACCGCAGTCTTATACATGACGTACGGGGTTTTCCGTGGATTACCTAGTTTTTCACCCCCAACCAAGCGTTCATTTGCACACGTGATATTTTGCGTGGGGCGGCTCCCTTTTTTGGTAGGCAGGCTCAAAATGTGAGCAGTACTTAACATACAATTCCATAATATATCTTCTTCTTCTTCTAACTGTCACCGTGAACAAGTTTAGGTGCTACCAGTATTTCCTCTTCGGGAGACTGGTGTAACCTCTCGGGTCGTCTATCGTTTGACGTACCCCCCGCCATAATTGGATAGGTTTTTCCTTTGCTGTGATATTTCACGTTACTTCCTATCTTTTGCCACTCCCTTATAGATAACTACATCAATAACTCTCACGGATGTTGAAAAAGGAGCTTAATCGGAGGCACCAGCCAAGTTGAACGGAAGTGGCAAGAAAGATGAAAGCAGGAAGATGGCCTGAAGTGGCAAGCAAACATGCGGATAAGTAGGGATTTGGAGAAGTATAAATGTGGGTGGATATTCTCTCCTTTGTGTGTAATGGAGGAATCCAACACAAGTTTGAACAAATTGAATAATGGATAGCCTTTCTATATTACTGGACATCCAGATCCAACTTATGTCAATGATCTATCTAACATGAAGACGTCTACATCCTCCAACCTAGTATGTGAATATGTCACTCCCTGGCCCCAAGTTAGAGGACCTTCCACAGACCAGACGGCTGGTTCCAGGACGCCGCAAGTCACAAAAAATGCAGTCGCCAGTTTCATCCTTGGACCTGGAATTCACTGGATTGACCCGAGCAAGAATCGAATCTAGAACATTTTTTAGAGTAAACTCAGTACTCAACCACCACACCGCCAGGGCTTAATAACAATTGCTATGTTAATAAGGTGACGAGAGAGGGTAGTGTCCCAGACATTCAGCAGGTGAAGCCAGGGAAAAAATGGCAGAAGTCCCACCGAGTTAAGTTCACTAAAGATTTCGTCAAGATTCCTAACATCGTTGACACTGAGGCTGATTATAAACCACCAACCAATAACATGCTGAATATTCACGAGTGATGGTGTAAGGATAGTCACAAGCTATTGATACAAAAATACGAAATGTTGAACGTGTCCTTATTCATGTTAACTCTTGTGTTACAGAATACCACGCTGGGTATATAAAGCAGTGATGAGTTGCAGAGATTTCGCAAGGTACCGAATTCTTCGTGGCTCATCATAACCCGAACGCATATTATGTGCAAGGGTTATCGTCAGTGGGTCTTTTGCAACCGAAAAAAGGAAAGAAAATGAATTAAGCCTATAACATACACTACTCAGAACATAGCTCAGCAATAACTGGAAAAACTGCGTGCATGCTGACCGCAAAGATCTGTGGCACGTAATGGTCTAAATTAAAATGGATGAAAAAAGGCATGCCAATACAAAAAACACCCCCGCCGTGGACAAATAACTTGTTTTGGGTAGGATTCGTGAATACGGCGGGTAAACTGGCAATAAATACTAGTCCCCGTTCAGCCGATTAAGCCCCTCCGAAGAAAGGAAGAGGTGTGTGAGATGACTTGTGCGCAAAAGAAGAAGACATTAGACAATCTCATAAAGAAGGAGGGTAAAAATGTCTCTAAAAAGAGGAGAGAAAAGTTGATGGCCATTAGAAGCGCTCTCCAGTGGACATGGTGAAGTAGAGGTAAGGGGCCGTCGGGGTGATGGTGGAGTCGGCTGCAGGGGTATAGCGGCGGTGATATCTGATTGATGCGAGCGGTCGGCCGTGACCATGTCTTATTGAAGTTGGCTTGCGCCCCTGGCAATAGCGCATGCAAGGCAGTCGTAGTATCGTACTTTGAGTAACTTAACTATCGTCACCGGGTGCTGATGGATTTTGTCTGCGAATCTGCCCGGCGACCACTTTAATGGTTGTGTTCCGCTTGACGTGACCGGGCATCAAAGGACAAGGTGAGTGATGCTTTGCAGCGCCCGCCCACAATGACAGCTGGGTGATCAGGTCTGATGGTCAGTGGCTTTACAGTACGTTGCAGCGTTTTCGTGGCCGGTTCTTAGCCACGAGAGAAATCTGTTTTCACTCAGCGACAACTTGCGTCTAACCTTTGACATAGCTCGCCATGAGCTATCCATCCACAACTCCCTCCCCGGGTCTTCCCGTAACACTCTCACTCTATCCACTCCTCCAAATCGCTCTGCGCTATTTCAGCTGGGGACCATGTTCCTCCCATTCCGTTACACACAGCTCTGGAAGACCGTCTACCGTTTCCCTGTCTGTACTGCCCTTCGCTAAGCACGTCACTGTATCTTGTGCCTTGAAGAAAATATGTACCGTGGGCTTCCCTGGCTCCTTATTTTAGAGTACAGTCAAAAACACTCGAGGCCGAGACCTTTGGTCAACCTTAAGATAGTTTTGTTGTCCACAATCAAACGAGTCTGCAGTTTGCAAAGTGGTAAACAGATACATGAGCTCACGCATAGACATGTCAAGTTATGCACCATAATGCTTACGTTAGGGCTTCCTATTACATGCTCTACATCCTAATTTCTTCGATAGAATCAATATACATAGATATTGCAATTTTTAGTATTATCTTGTGTCAGTGGATTCAACCTCTCGTCAACTCCGATATTCGTCAGCAGTGACTAGAGTTGGCCACCCAATGAGCTTTTATTTGTGTCGGTATTGCCAACTACAATAGCATTGTCCTGACAATCTACGCCACCAGGTTTTTATTAGTGTCTGCTAAATGTTAAAAGCCGTCATTAGTAGAAGTTATGGGCATGTTTATATACTTTTTCAATTTCCTTTGTATCAAACTTTTACTTTCTCCCTCCTATCTTCGATTGTTTGTGTGACCACATTGACCTCTAATGGATAATACTCGCCCCTCTCGAAGAGACATATTAAACTGTAACTACTATTTATGGAATTCGGAGAGATAATGAACAACTATATTCAATACATAATTCTCTGTCATGTCTCTAAGTGGTAACAAGGATTATAAATACTACACTTTTGCAAAGCCGCAGTCCGGATACTTTCAGAGATCAATGCAAGAAAGTTTATTATCATCATCACTGTTGAGAGTAGAGCCAAGGCCGAAGTACCGAAAAGTCCTGAGATATACAATGAGAGAAATGAGGTAAGTAATGTGATAAAAGAAAAGGGTGCAGCTGGAGTAGGTAAAGCATAGTGACATGTATGTGATGGCAAGGGATAGACGTGTATAAGTAGGGAGTGAGATCTCTACACCAAAGGATACAAAAGCTACAATACAAGATCAATTTCTCTCTAAAATCACATACATTATTTTAATATAGACCCTCACTATTGTAGATATGAATGCATCATAAATGTTAAATAGAGTTTGTGAGACGTCAGAGCTTTGGTGTCATAGTTATATTATGGCGGAGTGGTCACACGGACCTATAATTCCAATTTGAATCTGGGAGATGCTCTTCTCTATATGTATCAGTTACAACATTTATCACCATGGTAACATGTTTCGAAAATAAAAGAAGATCAAGTTTAAGCTTCCACGTGTTGTTGTCATAGTTCCATAATTATGATTGGATTTGACTAAAGAAATTACAAGAAGGTTTCTCTAAGTTAATGGCGCCGTTACTCTATCTTTAGAGACTGAAGAAATTATATCTGTAACTTCTATTCGTGGTCTCAAAGTAACCCCAGGTCATAATTAACACTTTCTCTTTTTTTCGCAGAGGTGAAACCCCTGACCTTTTTTTGTCACTAACATTGACCATGGTAAACGTTTTCACAACATTCGTCTCTAATACCCCTAAAATGGTACCTTTGAGATCCCAATTGCTTTTGCCATCATGCTCAAGATGCACTTGCAGCTAGCGAGTCGTTGAGGTGAAAGAGTACCTTGGTTGCTTAACCCGTTTTTTCCTTGTTCATATCTTGTCGCTTGCTTTTTCTTTCGTTAGAAATGCGCCCTTTTCGTTTATCCAGAATGGCCTACCCCGCTCTACCTTCTTGCGGTGAGCCTTGCCGGCTGTCATCTCCGCCCCTCACTAACATGACCTTTGGCGTCACAGGACAACACCACGCCTAGCCTATGTGAAGATTCGCCTGTAGATATCATCTTTTTTTTTTTGGATAAAGTATCCGCTTCCTTGTTGCAATAGAGTGCACAACCGGATCTCTTTACGCAGAACGCAATGAAGTCTTTGCTTGGGGGAGAGAACGCGATTATAAGAGAAGATGGTGACTGATTGGGCTGATTGCGAGTCTGGAATTTGCAGCCGTCTAGCGCTGGGTATTAGAAAAAGTAGATGACAGAAACAGAAAAGTAAACGTTTTCAACACGATGGAAATAACGCGAAGTACTATTAGGATTTCAGTTCTGATACCCAAGTTTAGAGCAGTCTATTTGTGTAACCTTGAACTTTTTTAGACACTGGTACGCTGTAATTTTCACCGATTTTAATTTCCAACGCCCCCGGATCAACGAAACTAGGAAATCAGGCAAGATTGATCAAGTGTATATGTTCTACTACCCCCTGACATTTTGGAAACTTACCAATAGACCGCCTCTTCATACCCATTGTTAGGGTTTACAACCTAATTAGGCTTTGCCTTTGACACCATCGTTTCTCGCCACGCTGAAACATTTGTCATCATTTGTCACCAAAGACTTCTTTGTCTTCATCATCAAATAAGTCATGGAATGATACAGTGGTTTAGCGGTGAGAATCAGATATAAAAGGTGCCGTCAGCTCGGCCCGATTCATGAGTGTATTTTGCTTCTTTATTGAACTCTTTGTAACCTATCTATAGGGTGTTACTGGGCACCCTTTAGTTCCGGCACCCTTTATTTCAATGCACATTATTCATAAGTGTATATGGTCCGTGCGCGTTAATCACAGCGAATAAAATGATTATCCATGTATGCATAAAGCTTAAGGGTTGACACCAGCTGATGGTACTGTGTAAGTGCAAATGTACATAGGTATAAGTCGTCTGACTTGCATGTTAGAGGTGGTGACATTGGCACCTGACAAACGGGTGAAGATGAGAGACCTATGTTGTATATCGGCCGGTAACACAGAGAGCAAGCCATCAGCCATCACACGCTTGTGTAATACTCAGGATCAAGAGACGTTGCCGTCGTTGAGTTCAGCATAGCTCAGGTTGGCACATGTTTCTTTCCATTGACGTCATCGCGCCCCGGATGAAGCATCTCGAGGTCCACAATCTGCCCGTTTAGGCCTTCCGAGTTTCGATCCAGATGGATCAATCTGGCACGACAGCCCACAGGTTCCTCAAGTCGTACCTAGTTCATGGTCATGGTAGCCTTTTACACCCGTCTAAATGCTTCCAGGCCATGCTGGAAGACAAGATCCGGAAGTTCACGGAGGTTACCGCGGATAGAGAGACACGTTGCCGGGTAGACTATTCAACTAGAGCATGGCTGAGACTTCTCAACAAAGAGCTCGACCACTTAGCTGTTGATAAGCTAGTCCAGCAGCATCGTATCTATCAGGCCAGTTTAGTCACTTTTTCAAATCCGACACCAAGACCATTGGGTGTGTGTGAACACAACTTCTGGACCCAATGGGGACTTCCTTGCTTTCATGACATGGCAGCATACTTCCAGGAACCAAGGGCCTGTCTAAAGCGAGAGATGGTACACTCCCGTTGGTGACTGATGACACCTGCAGTGAGTACATTAATGGATACAGGTACTCTCAGCCCCCGAAAATGATGTGCGGTTTACTAACGTGATACTAAGAATGCCACAAACCCGTTGCTCAATTTAGGAGACCCCCTCCCTATAGATTCTCGCCGTGGTCGTCCTCGTTTAGCTACTAATAACTCGAGTGCGCCGAGTAAAGTGCGCTACGTGCCCCCAAGCTTGCGTCGCCTGCCGTCAAGCTGGGAGTACGACGAAGCACGGAACGTGATCCAACGCTACTCGGACAACGCAAGTGCAGTGCAGAGGCACCCCACTCGTGACAGAGCGGACGTGGCTCCAGCCTCGCAGTGGATTTACGAGGAAGTGATGCAAACGCGGTTGAGACAAGAGGATTCAGAGCTTTTCTTGCCAGACGATTCGACTAACATTCTGTGGTTTATTGAGGGTCTTGCTTAGATCGTTTGGGTTGATATAGATTTAGTTTGAGACAATGTTATTCTTCTTCATCGCAATGTTATTCTATGTTATCACCTGATTACCCTGAAATGGTGTTCTGTGAAAATCGAATAGTCATTGAATTTCATGAGATTTGTTGCTGTGTGCCCTTTCAATGGTGAACACAACACGTTCAGACCCCACGCTGCTTTTGGTACGTTTATTACCTTGTTATTAACTCAGCCTGGTCGATGATAGGGTTAATCCACAACTGCATAACAGGATAATGTTCTGAAGGATTTTTATCTCTTGCGCACGGACTATATACATCTATGAAGCATATTTATGAAATAAAGGGTGCCGGAATGAAAGGGTGCCCAGCAACACCCTATCTATATTGCCCGATTTTAGTGTGACTTCATTGACCCCTCACACCCATAGTCGTCACTTACATGGAGAATATTGTTTTTGGAGATTATTATTATCATAACTAGTATTGAAATAAGATTTGTCTTGAACGTTATAGAGAAGTCAAAGGATGCTGACCGCGTAGAACGTTTGATGGGCGGGGTGTTGTTATTATCGTTAGTCGCTGGCACTACGGCCAGCTTACAATCCCCACAACACACTCCAAACGCCCCCTAGGCAGCTGGGAAGCCACTAACTATTGATTAGCTATGAGCGGGTATCTGACAACCAGACACCAGCTGCTAGCTACTAGTGGGCCATGGCAATATCCTGATGGTTCTATCTCGTAATCAACTACATAGTCTCACTCCTGATAACCATCTTGGGTTTTAATAATTACACCTGGTCAGTAAAAGCTAGACTACCACTACATGTACCTCGCTGGACGTTTTAGCTATGATAGTCTGGGCTATCTTTTAGTTTCGTGATTGATTTATTTTGTTACTACATTTATCATTCATATTGAACATATTCAAGGACACTAAAGAGCCTCTCAGGCAGTCATTGCTTCGAAGTGGTAGGAAGCCATTCTGTTGACTTCTGTGAGTCGTCCGTGGTTACACAGCACACATTATCCGGAACTGTGACAGATATTTGGCTATTAGATGGCAACAATGCAGAGACGTAATACCAACAAAACGATATTTTGTATGTATTTATCATCAAAACTTACAAAATAGTATGACTAAATCCTCAAGTCAGGGAGGTTCTCCCGTGAGAATAGTGGATACAGTTATCAGGTGACAAAATTGGTAATAATGACAGAAGACTTTTAAATCGTGCATTGTCAATATCAAGCTCCCGAGTTCAACGGCCTTACTGTTTGGCCGTTTGGGGGACCTTTTCCACCACAGTTTAACCCCAACTGCGGTCATGATTATTTCACTTTCTGCCTTCTCAAAGCTCTCAAACTATCAGCTTCAATGCTAGCGCTATATACGCTAGCTGTTGATGAATGCCAAGTTTGGGTCGGGGCTTAGAGGTCCGCGGTATATTCTGACGAGCATTTATTGGACTAGGTAGTTGTATACTTGAAAGACAACCTCAGCAATTGCTTCGCTGATTACGTCTTCCCACTTGTCATGTTTTATGGATTTCTCTTGGTTTGTCAAGACTTGACCTTGTAATAAGCTTGTAGTTTCATTATATCGCGTAACCACCCTACAACCATTTTCCCCTCACCGTTGCCCTCACCCCGAAGAACAAGGCCTACGCCCTGCGCGTCCTTGACCTCCCGATGTCTCACCCCATCCGCGCGCGAATGCAGACAACTCCCCAAGCCTTCAATGTGAGAGGTCAATGTAGTCACACTAAAATCGGACAATATAGTCAGGTTACAAAGAGTTCAATAAAGAAGCAAAATACACTCAAGAATCGGGTCGAGCTGACGGCACCTTTTTTACCCGATGCTCACCGCTCAACACACTGTATCATTCTCCGACTTCTTTAATGATGAAGACAAAGGAGTCGTTGGTGACAAATGATGACAAATGTTTCAACGTGGCGAGAAACGATGGTGTCAAAGGCAAAGCCTAATTAGGCTGTAAGCCCTAACATTCAACTCCGGCGAAGCCTTTGCTAGCATTGGCCGCGCAACAGCTAGCCCAGTCGGCCAGATCCAGTTCCTTGCGTCCACCGCCAGACAATCTATACCCGACAACACCACAATCATCCGGAATAGAATAGAGTGGAACGCCCCATGGCGTATGTTGCTCCCATTGTCAACATCCATCCCAAAACTGTCCAAGGAGGAAGCAACGGCTGCCCATCTCGAACTTCGTATAGAGCTAGACTAAAATGCGCTAAAGGACTGTGATGTTATCTATATCGACGGTTCAAAAAAACGCACATTGACAGCCTTTGTACTCGCCTACTTTCAGGGCTCAAAAGATATAATTAAGATGAACGGTCTTCTCGGTGCCTACTTAGAAGTCGCCGGCTGCGAATCACACTCCCTTCTTAAAGCGATCGAGCACATCCGAGATCTCACTGCCTGTTCGTCAACAGCCTACATCTTCGTGGACAGCCAAGCAGTCATACGCCGCCGAAATCATCGTCCAGTGGTGTCTAGGTCACATGGGAATCTCAGGTAACTAGTTCGTCGTCCAGAGCGCCAAGGATACTTCACGACTGTCTTTCATAGAGAAACTTAAGGTGACGGCAAGCTATATCAAACGCACCATGCGCGAGGACGTAATGAGGGAGTGGCAGACAGAGTTCACCCATCCGATCCCGTACAAACCCGAAGGTAGGCATGGTAAAAACTACAGCAGGCTGTGTGGTACCAAAGTAGCGACACGCGAGCCGGTAAAAGGCCCTCGCTCACTGATAACGGCCTTCTACCACCTCTTGATGGGAAAAGGGAATTACTTACCAGCGCTGCCCCGCGTGAAAAAAAGTAGACTGAGACATTTGTCGGCACTGCCGCCTTGAGGGGGAAACGGCCATACACATCACCTTTAACTGCCCGGATTTCAGAGACGCACAACACCAACTGCAGCTCGACCTTGGTGAACCACCCGACCCACGTAAAATGTTCTTCACGGGGAAAGGCCGGTCCGCCATGCTGAAATTCATAAAGAGCACGACATTCGGCACATGGCAATGCTCTTCTCAACCACGAACACCAGCCGGCGCACGCCCAACTAACATGCCCGGCCCGGTTCCTACGCCGGTCCCACCGGGCGCTTCACCACCACCAGCGCCAAACCCCCCATCGGTCAGAGCTACGGAGGTCGCAGGACCCATACCCTCCATAACGGCTTTCATCGCAAGGTCGATCACCACCTTCTGATGTCAAGCACTCTTCCGGGGCATGCAGCGCTCAACTGCCTCATCCACACATTCTTTCCTTTATTTTATTTCCTCTGCTATTGTGCTTTCTTTTCATCCTTGTCTATTTTTGACTGTCTTTTGGGTCTTGGTTATCTATTGGAGTTTTGGGTCACCATTGATGCAGTGATCTATAAGGGAGCGGTAAAGGATAGGAGGTAACGTGAAAATATCAAAGGAAAGGAAAGCTATCTAATTATGACGGGGAGCACGCCAACCATAGACTACTTTAGAGGTTACACCAGTCTCCCAAAGAGGAAAGACTGGTGGCACCTAAACTGTTTTCACGGTAACAACCATACTTTTGGTTTATTGGGATCTGAATGTTGGGTTTTTGTTTCATCGTTTCATCAGTTAGTTAGTCCCTTAGGCTACACATGGCGTCTAAAGTAAAAGTTCAGAACGGATTCTCTAGAAAAAACGAAAAAGAAGAAGCGCCGTGAGTGTGTAGGTAGATGCATTTCGTTCGTGACCCACGCACGGACATATAAAGTAGTTTAGTTAAACGTTGTCAGGGGATAGAAACACCATTGCCATATTACCCGTTAGGACGGAAGCAATAAATGATCACAAAAACCCCTTTTTCCCTGAGAGGACTGTCCCCTAAGGGTTTAGCATCCCCTCTGACGTGACATGATTCATTGTTTGAATGTGGTTAACGTGTAGCACTGCTATCAGTGTGTATGTTCAGGGATTAAAAAAGATTTAGACTATAGCCTCATCGTTAAGTATTCTCCTCATAGGGGAATCTCTACCCACTTCCATACATCGTCTAAGTAGACTCTATCTAGTCTTACTGCCTGTTTCTGATCTCATCCCCACTCTTTGGTGTTTACTGGAACCTTGTGGCAAATCTGGGTGAGCTTTATTTTTAATAAAGTATGCGAATAAATAAACCATTGTAATGAATCAAATGATGAGTTATTCAAAAAGAAGCTGTCACGTGTCTGTTGATGTTATCAACAATAACAAAGACTAGCTTTCTACACTAGCCTCTCACTTCCTCAACTGTGTGATTAAAAACTGTACGTGGGCTATACATCTGGCGGTTTGCAACAGAAGAATAGTAGTTGTGCACCAAAAATCACTATGAAACTCCGACAGAAAAGTTGGCATCTATTATAATGTTATCTCTAAATGCTCTTGGTATTACTATTACCATAATGATGCTCAACCCCCCCCTTTGTATCGTCACTTATCACTCATTGCAGCTGTATCTATACTTGCAATTGGAGTTTAATGACTGGCTGAAATTCTGTCCCTAATTTTTATGACAGGTCTTCTTTTGTGAAAGAGAGTCTACAGCTACTAGTCATGATAATATACTATATATAAAGTAGCTGCTTCTGTCATCCATAGTAAGACCTCCGGAAACCAGAAAGTACATGGAACAGTTTCTTGGCCAATGCACTGAACTTTCTATCTTAGGACATGTGTGACGGACTAGAAGGCATCAGCATACAACTGCTCCGAAAGGAAGTAGAACGTTTGGACTTTGATATAGGTGCATGTTTTTATCAAGGTCTATATAGGACGCACGATCGGAGATTCCTATACAGGGAGAAGCGAGCATCCAGTGAGCAGCCATCGGACAGGGCAGCGGTTGACAACGTGACTTCGTGTTAACAACTCTAGTAGTGACCATACTTTTTGTTTCTTTAGTCACTGGAGATTAGGTAACACCAACTGGCCTTTTTATTATATTTTCCCTCGAGATTTGAACTAAACCCCATGTGGGGTTTTTGGGTCACAGCCTCAGTATTAGGCAGAACTTTTTAAAGATACCTGTTTTAGGACGTTGAATAGTCAATCGCACGAGCCGAGGCATTTGCATGGGGAGATTCATTGTTTGATATCTAGCCACCTTGCTAAATATTTTCAGATTTCTTCCCGTTATGTATTCTGGTGTTATGGTAATAAAACCTTTTGAAGAAAAATACTTTCACATGGCTAGATATTCCTTGACCGCCAAGCGGGGTAGACGGTATCAGAGTTTAAAATGATTAGTCACTAAAAGTAAGTCTGGGAATTAATCTAGAGAATCGTGCCAAGGATCGATTCTGTTCGTTCGTCATATTTATGGGTTGAATATGGTCGTATAGGCTCACATGGCTACGCATATGTGCCTGAAATAGGACAACGCCAACTCCTAAGGGTTTATGAACCTAGAGACAGGGCATTCGAATGGGGCTTGCTAACTCTTTGTGGAACCTGTGATCAACTTCAACTAAAACGGCAACACGTTGTCTCAGTTCAAGGTGTGGTGAGCCATCAGGGTTTCACGAGGCTCATTACATAAACAACACGGGATATTATGTACTAGAATCCACCCCACCAAAACATTTGTTCCCATCTATTGTACGTACAACTGCAACTAATAGCTAACATAGAAGGGTGTTGATAGGAAGACCGTTGTGGGACATCGACAAACTGGGCACCCGAAATCAGGTGACTTGGAAGGATAGTCACAAGTTATTGATACAGATATGCAATATGTTGAACGTGTCTTTATTAAGTTAACTTGTTGTGTGACGGGATACCACGCTGGGTATATAAAGCAGTGATGGGATGTAAAGATTTTGTAAGGAACCGAATCCTTCATGGCCTATCGTAACCCGAACACATACATGATGCAAGGGTTATAGAAAATGGGTCTCTTTTAACTAGCTCACTGCCTGACACGCTTAGTCTCCGTCCCTAAGCTTAGGAAGACTGGCGTGGAACGCAAGAAGTCCGGAAGTTGAAGACCGATCTCGCTACTGATACAGTGATCTATAAGGGAGCGGCAAAAGATAGGAAGTTACGTGAAATATTAAAGGAAAGGAAAGCTATCTAATTATGGCGGGGAGCACGCCAAACCGTAGACCACCCTAGAGGTTACACCAGTCTCCCAAAGAGGAAATACAGGTAGCACCTAAACTGTTTTCACAGTAACAGCTACTATTTATAATTGGAAAGCACCTTGAGAACATTGTTGCTGGACTTCTTCTTGTGCAACTCAATGCGCTACTTCCTGTTAGACAGATGTGCAATCGCCTACATCATTCAAGTGAACCGACGATACGTACTGTTTAAAAGTTCACACAGCGGTCTTGTAGCGGCAAAGTGCAAACTCTCCTACTTCAACTAGATATAACAAGGGCCCTGGTGCGCTGTTTGTCTTAGTTTCACAGTGTTTAGAACGCCAAGATAGGTAATAAATGTCGCCAAGAAGCTAACTGGGGTTTTATGGCGCTACGTGGGACAAATTTGAAAGGATTATTTGGAGCATCATTTATTCTCATTCTGGTTATATTACCTTGGTACTGTGAGCGTAATGAAGAATGTTCATTTTTACAAAACAGACAAGCAACTCATTCAAAATACGTGATAAGTTTAGAGCATGGTACACACCTCGGGCTCATAGTTATCATGGCGCAAATGGCGTAAGACTGCTTTCTATTGGTGAATCAATTTTGAAAACCCGAGCGTAGAAAGCCGTGATCTTGCTCAAAGTTTGTGCCGTCAAGTCATAGTGGGAGTGAGGACCAGTACTTTACTATACATCGTATCATATACACGTGTTGCAACTTCCTTAATGTGTGTATAGTTGCAAAGTTTGTGGTGGTTTAATGGTAGTTGCGATGAGTCAGAAGCTCGTAACAACATGACTGGCACGATAGTTATGCAATGAATGATCACAAAAGCAAGTGTGACATGATAAGAGTGACTTGGAATAAGATTGAAGGCACACAAGATAATAGACTTCAGGATTATGATCACTCACTCATTTAACTCACTTTCACGTGTAGTAGCCATAACCGAAAAGCGGTAGTTGGATACTATTTATTCCTTCACGCCAATGACTTCCTACTTGGATGTCCGTGTATAATAATAAATCAATCCAATATTCTCGGAATATTCTACTAGCTGGGCCATGCTTTGCGATTTGGTCCAAAGGGACTCAAGTTATTCCACTACGGATCTGATTTGCGCGTGCACATAATTACTAGATGGGCCTTAATAGCCAGGTGGTCCCTGGAAAACCCTACACGTCATGTGTCAAACTGCAACTCGAGGGTTGCTATATCAACTAAGAGCATGTATATAAATTGCTCCAGAAACCAAGAAATGAGAAGTGTATGCTGCTGAAGGTCACATAACCACCCAGATGTAGAAATGAAGTTCATAAAAAGAAGAAAGAAAACTTGGAGAGCGATATCAAACATCGGGGTATTTAACATTGTGTGGAGACGTCGTAGACCTTCTTACATCAGGGTACAAAATCCGATTACACACTAGGCGGACTCGGAACAACCTCTGCTGTGACGGCGGTGGGGGCTTTGGCGAGAGATAGTAGCTCCAGCTCCTCAACGCGCTATTGTGGTAGGACTGTAGGTACACTCTTTGGGGAAGATCAGAAACGAGCCTCGACTTAGCGGAGCATTGCTATCTACTGCGCAGTTTTCTTAGCAGCTTAGCGCCGCAAATGGTATGCTTTGTTGATAGGGGCGTGGTTGTTGAGCTCATGGCCGCACCAGCACTTGGGGGGGTTGGCGCACTTCTCACGTTCGAGGTGAACGCTGAGACACCTTCCGCACATGTGTGAACCATAGGTCCGACATTTTTTAGTGCCATGACCGCACCTCCGGCACTGATGGCGTGGGACAACCTTTTTGGTGGGAAGGTTCCAGGTGGCGTAGTTTATGAACATATATGTGATAACATCTGACTTTTAGCTATCACATTTGCCATTGGTGCCGCGTTGGTGTTGGCTATATTCACGAAGTCTATGTGTATCTTATTTATATATTTTTTTTTGGATCAATCACTTCATATTAATCAGGATGTCACCCAAACGCATTTACTCGCGACATGTGAAACTAAACCGAAAATATCAATTATATAGTACATATCCCGTTTTAGTTACATATGTACATAGAATAAACAGTGACTTTATATGTTGGAGGTTTCTTTTGGTCATCGGTGTTCCACGCTCACAAATGAAGATTCCAGTAGCTGGTATGTCTAAAGTTCCCATTGGCGGACAGTTTCTAACGTTGGAATTACTTTCGCCAATGACGTCAAGTGTTATCAAAGAATAGTGGGTTATTGACAAGTTCACCTCTGTCATTACCTTGAAAAGGGCCAAAGATTGTCACATAATGGGGTTCAGGATGCAGTTCACATTGAGTGCCATATGATCGGAACATGAGGCCCTGCTTATAGTGTCTTCTATGGCTCGGAACCAGTGCCCAAACCATGATACTTACATTAATATAACTTTCCAATAGATTTGAGGGGAAAGGTCACTAGATCGTCTTGTACATGGTTCATTAGCACGGCCACTATAACTTCAAACAATGAATTGCCAGTGTAATGAATGGGTGTTCTCTACGGGCCATGAAACGGCATTTGAATGTATGGAAAAGGTCGGACTCGGGGGGCGGGGACACCCATAAATCTCAAGCCCGTCCTGTGAAGTGTCAACCAGTTCTGCTCAGCGTCACTTGATATGTTTAGTAGGCCACCCACCACCATCATCAAGAAGGTCTATTGTAAGCAATATGCCGAACTAATTACATAGCTGCAAGTTATCAACGCATATCCTACTTCATTTCGACAATTCCATATTGGTATCTGCATTTCATGTCCTTATCATGTCATATTATATCAAACACCCGATTCATAAGCATAGATGTCACATTGTGTTATAGGCAGTGTGTACATGCTTGTATTTCATATCATTCCTGCATCCGTGGTTCGACATCCTAACAGCAGATTACATCAACAAACTGCCATACATTGTCCCAAAAAGAAAGTGTAGAAATTAAAAGCCAAGCTCACTTGGTATTAGAATGGGAAAGGCCAATACCAACGCAATTGTTCTCAGTAGGTTACGCCACGGATGATGATACCAAATACACAAGTAGACATCTGTGCATTGTAATGTTGGCTGAACAGCTTCCATTTGATCCTAGAGAAACGCGTATGTGTATGTATTCAGATGGCTTGTCGTAAATGGCAGGATGATTGACTTGTAAAAAGCCGGCCATGTAAATATCAATGTAACAGCTAGAAAATGTACTATAAGACAGTGAAGAAATAATCTTACACAACATAATACATGCAACACGAAGTTATACACGCCCGGGCATGTGATTTGCTACTAGACACTGCTCAGTATAGAACTTCTTTGCCGTTAATAGGCTCTTTGATTTTCTAGTTGGTGGTCATGCTTGTATGTATGTACATTACATCGCGTAGATGTCTTTATACATAACTCGCATAGCTATAATGCAGAATCACAACATCACATCAAAGAACAACAGTCTCAAAAAGATTTAAAGAAAAAATATTAATCAATATGTACTTGTGCTAAAACCAAACTACTTTAATAACAACATTCAAACGAATAACAAAAAGCAAAAACTTTTTTTACATGGAACCGGTACACAAATCAAGGTACAGCTGCTTCCAGTGGTCACGATCCTTCTCCAACTCAACTATGCGCTCCTCCAAATCTTCCAAGCGTTGCGCCTTACGTTCACGGGACTTGCGAGCAGCCAAAGTGTTACGAGCCCGCTTCATAGCAATAGTATCAGATGGGTCTTCAACAACAATTGGTGGCAAGGGCTTCGTGCGACGGTGGGCGTTGACACCTGCAGTGACAGAGAGGCGAGGACCATGAGACTCCGACCTGCGGCGGGGGGACATGTCCTCACTTTTAACCACGGGAGACATAACAGCCGAGTCAATAGGAGCCGAGGCAAGAGGGACCGAGGCCAGAGGAATAGGCGAAACCATGGCGCCCATCTGAGCCACCGGGGAAACAGGAGCGCACATGCTGTTCAACATGTCCAATCCAGTATCCTTAGGACTAGCAGTAGCCTCAGTGGGGAACAGGGGGAACCAGTTATGAGAAGAGTCGATGTCGAAGCCAAAACCGGGAGACGTCTTGAACTGAGGAGAGTCGTTGTAGAGGGAGGGGGTAGTGATGGCAGTCAAAGCAGACGACCCAGGGGCAGAAGAGAAGCCTTCGGAGAGCAACAAGTCCTGAGGAGAGACTGTGCCAATATGGTGCCCGACGCCGCCCGCGACCGAGGCGAAATCATCAGTCTGAGACAGACCGGGGAAATCTATAAACCATTTTGTTAGAAACTGTATGAATGAACGGGCCCCATTTTAAGTGGGTAATGACGTCAACTTACCACCTGCAAAGTCCATTACGGGCGATTCAGCAAAGTTGCTGAAAAGAGGGGCAGACATGGTGAACTGGTTCATAGCAATCATATGAATGAACTCAATGAATGACTTATTCTGGTACTCGGGGTTGGGTACTTTGGTGTGGAAAAGCGTATGTTTACGTAGATTGCGCAAAGACAATGAATCTCGATTCGCTGGTGATGGAAGCACAGTTGATGCCAGTAGGCTGAATGAACTTGAGGGAAACCATGATGAACGTTGATAACAAGACTGGTAAGCCTTGGGGGTGTTTGAAAAAGAGAGAACTCGAAAAGACTTAGAAAGTCATGATGAAAGTGAGTTCAGATCGACCTAAAAGGTAGAGCTGAGGGACGTTTGAAAACGAAAAATAATCATTTAACACATCTTGGGAAACTTTTGGGGTGTATAATGTTGTAATCTGGATTCGAGTAAGCGGAGGTTGAAGAGGAAAGAAAAAAAAGAACGAAAACAAGCATAGGATGGGCGGATTAGTGGGTGGTTTTGTATTCAGCCAAGTCCTTTGTAATGCCCTGTCTGATAAATTGATTTCTAGCGCACTACAGGCTAAAAGTGTTTTATTGAACTAGTGGCCAATCCACCATAAACAGGCGCTACACAGGCAAAAGTCAAAAGAACGATTTAGTGAATCCTTCAGGGATCCCGACCGCGCACAATATGTACGCCTGAATTTGATTGGCCCGTCTAAAAGGGCGTTGTTTTGACATGGTTGGAGAGTGTGAGTCACACCTCCGACGCTAAGCCCAATATAGTTCGCCGCTTTACCAGGGAGTAGATAGGGTTCTCAAAAAGGAGGATAGGAACGACGGACATGCAAGATTTGTATGTTGAAATGTCACACTGAGAAAACTCTTTGATTGTAGCCCACTTTTTGACGGCAACGAAACTTCATCGGAAAAGCGCAGTGAGGTCCTCCACGGAACAATAGCATCTTTCCCGAAGAAGTTGTTGTTGTATGATATCAATATCAGTATGTAAAGTCACAGTGTATAGCCAATATATCATCATATAGTTTCCTCTTCACGGACGTGCTTTAGGAGGTTTTGACATTCTCAACCGGTGTCTGCAAGCGCACATGCAAGCTATGAAACTTGCATAAGAAGTGCATCCATGTTCCTTGGTGTCTATCGCAACCTCTCATCTGTTCTTCGCTCTTTACGATCTTGTTCGGTTAAAGTGGGTCAGGTCCGGAGGTCGAAAGTCTTAGTCTAACGATTGGCCGGATTACATCAACACCAAATAATATGGATTTGTAAACAGTGGACACGATGGTTGGCTTATGGTGGTATTGATTGTCTAGACCGGGTGACGGTACCCGTTCCCAAGGTCGTTTTATTTGCTTATGGCCGAGAACCCTCCGCTGTATGACCCCGTGTACCTTCATATAGCACTCTCTGAAACGCCTTCTCCGCCTTTGATCTCATCGTTCACAATCTCTTTGTTTCCATCGCGGAAATCACGCATCAAGGCCAAAAAACTTGAATTTTTCCACTTTTCATCATCCTCATGCTCCACCGACACTAGGATTTGGCGTGCGACTGCGGCAATATCAGACGTCTGATTCGAATCCTCTGCGGCTGGTTGAGAGGCTAGGTCTGGTGCAGATTCCATCGTTGGTAGCGTTGCATCGGTACCAGACCTCATCGAGTTTGGAGGGGGTTCGGTCTCGACCGGCGCAACCTTCACATCTCTTGCGAGATCATCTGCTAATTTATCCATGATATCATTAACCTCTGAAAAGTCCAACTCAGCTTCTGTCGCATCGTTTTGTTCCTGTTTTTTAACCACGCCAGAGTTGTTCGCAATCCATGCGTCAAGATTCTGTTGGAATGCAGCTACAGGAGACATTGGCATGACGGTGCGTGCCGGTTGTCGCTGCCCATAGTTGAGAGCGGCTAGTGCTGGTGATCCAAATGGTCGTGGTGGTACAGCCTGACCATTATCATATGGTTGTATGACGAGAGAGTTCGGACTTATGTTGAAGTCGGGCTGATGGAAGTTTTGTGTTTGATCGGGCAATTGGTTATTTACTGGTCGGTAAGCCAAATGGGCTGTATGTGTGTGTTCGTGTTGTAACATCGGGGTTTGCATGAGCGGTCCCAACTGTGCCATTGGATTCATGTTGGCGCCAGGTGCCATGAATGAACTGAAAGCTGCATCATGGTTACCGTTGTTGGCCGAGCGGAAACTCTGTAGAAAAGTTAGACGTATGCTTTCCCCTAAACTATATAATATAAACATACCTGTCCTTCGGGGTTTTGTGGGTTGAATCGCGATATGTCGTGGACGGCCTGGTTAGAGCTATGGTGATCCACCAACGCTTTGAAGGGCGTGGAGCCACCACAAAGATTGTCTGCCATTCTGGTATTTCTCCAAAAACTATTTGCCTCGGTGTCGGTGTATTGACTATGTATAAATTTCAATTGTAGGTTCGTTTGCAGACAACGCGGGGCTTTATGATAAATGTCAACGTGCTTTGTTAAAGATTCCGATGTTGAAGTTTGAAAATGTAGGTGCCGAGGTTTCTATCTTGAACATGGTATGGACCCCTTGTCGGAATCGCTAGACACTCGTTTCTTACGTCATTTGGAGTACTCTGTCTGTGGTCGCAACGTAATTAGTGCATCTGCATCGCATGTGAATACAATGTCTATACAAAAAGAAGAATTCAGGGAGCCAAATCTGTAAAATCACCTTAATCCCGTACAACTTCTAGAGAAAAAGGTTCTAAGCTACTCTATATTGTTTCCCTTTATTCAACATGTTGAACAGACACACCTTTTCAAATGTCACTTGTACAGTTAAAACAGCATCGAATTCATTTTTGCCTGGTCAAGAATATGGCATGTGATAGGGTTGCGCAAAGGATCAATCGAAATAGGGTTACTCAGCTACCCAGAGCCCCACTATAGACGTGTCCAAAGCTAGGAGGAGCTTCAACTTGTCGCATTGGAGTTGAAGGTTAACTGCAACATTTCAAGGCAATCTTCATAGCTATACGCTATCTATTTATTAACTGAACGGGCTTCAGCAACGACATACCCATCACAAATTCACTCTTTCTATACAACACACACTCTCTCAACCATCACAAAGTATTCCCTTTATTCATCATGGTGAGTTACATTACCGAACAATAGCTGTTGTTTTGTTATTTACTTGCTAACATATACCAGACTCCACAAGTCATTTCGAACACTGGCCATGAGGACATGATTGTACGAAGCATTTACCAATCCTATGAAAACTACCATAATACTAACCGTCTGCTAATTCACAGCACGATGCTGTCCTCGACTACTACGGCCGCCGTCTTGCCACTTGCTCCAGCGACAGAACCATCAAGATATTCGAAATCGAGGGCGAATCGCAAAGATTGATTGAAACTCTCAGAGGGTAGGATTCAAACATTAATCTAACCACCAAAAGGGATCAACTAACGCGGAACAACAGACACGAAGGACCAGTTTGGTGTGTTTCATGGGCTCACCCCAAATACGGCAACATTCTTGCCTCCGCCGGCTACGACGGTAAAGTCCTTGTTTGGCGCGAACAGAACAACCAATGGCAAAAGGTCTTTGACCTGGGTTTCCACAAGGCCTCAGTAAACATTGTTTCTTGGTCACCTCACGAGTCGGGCTGCTTACTGGCCTGCGCCTCTTCAGATGGTCTCGTCAGTGTAATTGAGTTTAAGGACAACCAATCGGAACACAAAATCTTCCCCGCCCACGGCTCCGGCGTCAACTCCGTGTCATGGGCCCCCTCGACTTCACCCGGAACTATTGTTAGCAGCACACCTTCCGCCGCAACCACTGGACTCCGCCGCTTCGTAACGGGTGGCTGTGACAATGTCTTGAAGATCTGGACATTCGACCCCTCAAACCTGGCGCAACCATGGGTGCAGAATGGTGAGCCTTTAACGGGACATTCGGATTGGGTCCGTGATGTCGCCTGGTCACCAACCGTTCTTCAGAAGTCCTACATTGCTTCAGCGTCTGCTGACAAGACTGTGCGCATTTGGACCTCTGATGTTTCTAACCCCTCAGCCTGGAACTCGGTGGCTCTGCAGTTTGACGCGGCGGCGTGGAAGGTGAGCTGGTCTCTTAGTGGCAATGTTTTGGCTGTTAGCACTGCCGACAACAAGGTTACTCTGTGGAAGGAAAATCTGAGTGGCGAGTGGGAGTGCATCAAGACCGTGGAAGAGTAGTTTGGATGTAATGATCTCAGCATAGAGCAGAGATACAAATCTATGGATGGTCCTTTATCACAACTTTGAATTATATACTCTTAGTACCCCATCACATCGCCAACGTAAATTGCAGAATTGTATTTCCCATCTATGTTGTTACCTGATGTAGCCATCTACCAACAAAATCATGGCAAATAATTGTAATACACAGATTTCAATTGATGTGTTCATCTTCCTATGACAAAACATCATCATAGTAGTATGTAGTAGGAATAGTATGAGGATAGAAAAAAAAACGAGATCAACTATGGTATAATTGTAATGACAAAACGAATTCGACGGAATATTGTACGGGTGAGAAATTAGAACCGGATATAGCAAAGGCGAACAGTGATAGATAAACAGGAATGAACAAACAATAACAGAGAAGGGCCCACTGATGCCCTAGAAAAATAGTAGTCCATTAGCGCGTAAGCGGGCCCGGAAAACTGACATCTCATACGCAAGTAAACCACCACCCATGGCTTTACCGCAAGCCAATAACACTCATCTCAAGAGTCCAGACACGGCGAATCCAAACTTTGAGTGGGCCCTCAACACCTTCGACATTTTGAAGCTCTACACCTTCCCACCAGCAACGTCTAGCAGGCTTGCGCCAAAACAGAAGAAGCTTTTGGGCCATACCCGCAGCGTGACTGTTGGCCTCATTACCGCGGATATCACTTCTTAGACGAGCCAATGCAAGACTGCAAATTACAGCCTTACTAGGCTCACCCGCTCTATGTCCCCATGCGTCTTCGTGGTTGAAGCCACTGTTTGAATTGCGTTAGCGTACTTGTAAAATGACAATACCGTAATTGTAGTTGAAACTTACCCAGCAGTCAACATCTCGATAAGATGAGCTTCGGTTGTGCCAGGCTCATCGCTGCGCTTCAGACCAGAAAAGATGCCAGTCTGCTTCAACAGAACCTGTGCCGCGCTCTTCTTTACCTCAAGCATGGCCGCTTGAGTGATGTCTGCATTGGGAGGAATTACGTAGAAATCAAGGTCCTCTCTCAGAACAATGATACCGGCTCTACGCGACTCCTCTCTCGATGGCGATGCTTCGACACTTTCCGAATCTGACAGATCAGCGGGAATGGATTGCGCGACATTTCTAAAGAACTCGAGCATGTAATTCAAAGAGGCTGGGTCGTACTAGTAGTGGGTATGTTAGATTCCGAAATCTTTAGAGAATCAAGACCAAAACTTACGTCGACTTGGAGAACGGAGTTTTGGCTGTCGCTATCTGTTTGATTCTCGGGGTAAAGGCCATTGGGGAACAAGGAAAGAAGAACGAATTCGGGCAAAGTCATGAGCTCATCACGGGACAGAGTGAAGCGAGTGCCTCTGTAGAATCATAGTTAGCAAATGTACAACATGGGAATGTATAAGTTCTAGAGTATGCGTACCTGAGTTCCATGGAAATCGTTTCATCGAGGCCAGCATCTTCAAATCGACAAGTCAGCAATTCTGTTCTAGAAAAGAGAAGTGCGCGGGCTGTTTGATAGCTTTGTCGCCATTAAGCTCTGCGCTTATACGGCGTCATGAACACAAGCAACACAAGTACAAACACGCACGCACTCATGTAGTAGGTAAAGACATACCACCAACAGGAACAATAGCAGGACCTCCCTGCTGAACCTGGGTTATAAGGCTCGATGGACCACCGGCAGCAGCCATGACGTATGTAAAAGATAGAAGTGGGCTGTCGCCTTCGGAATAAGCTGGCGGAGGTTCTGTCTCGTCAACTTTTTGGGACGAGTGTTGTTTTTTGTCGGGCGGAGGGGCAGTGGAGGTCTCAGCAGACAAAGCGAGACAAGCGGCGTGGTCACTGGTAGAAGCAGCGGAAGAATAGCACGGACTAGCGGTGGCAGAACGGTCCAGATAGGGGTGTGTTGGTGAATTAGGTGGGAAGGTTTGCGCCGCGAGATCAGGACTAGAAGGAATGGCGGTCGAGAACTGGAGGTCGGGAGATTCGAGGGGGACTCGATTGACAGACGTGACGTGAACAGTAGAGATGGGCTGGACTTCAATCAAGCGCGACTGGGGCCAAGTGACGGTATGTTGACGGGGGTTCAAAGTAGAACTGGCAGAATAACAAAATTCAGAGAATGGCGGTGGTTGCGAAGATGAGGGCGCTTCCGAAATGGGATATCCAGGGGGCAGCGGCTGGAGGCGAGATGGGCCAACCACTGGAGATGTGGAGCGTACAGCTTTATGATTGTGCTCTACCGAATCAACAGTAATGTCGAGGCTGGGCCGTGCCTTTGGGGGCTTTCCCGAAAACGTGATATCGCCTTGTAAAGAAGACAGCGTGACCACGGCCGAAAATGCGCAAGTTGAAGAGAGAAAATTTGTTGCAAAGGATGAGAAAGTTGATGTGATAAAATTCGATGCTTGTCGCAGAGAATGTAGAGACACAAAGTAGACGTTCCGAAGAGTAAGTTGGTGCCAGGCGCACAGAAGAGCGGTATGAGATTGTGGCGTTGGGTCACAGCAGTTCAGGCTTTCGGGGCTTCAATCCTCAGTATTGGCGTGGCGCTGGGGTATTAACGATAGAAGTGGTAACTGTAGAATAAGAATGTATTGTATGAGGAAAGTCCAGAGTAGAAAAGGAAAAACGTGAGTAATTGTATATGTTATTGTCAATGGAACCAAAATGAGCGGTGACAGACTAAAGAAAAACCCTAGATGTGGAAGGCGCCACTGTTGATGGATCTTATATTACACGTATCAAGGTCATATGTACATTCGCTGTATGCACAAGTCTGTCAGGTCACCTTCTTCTCGTCAACTGTGTCTCTTGCAAGGCTAGATATGCAGGAGTTGCTTTTGATCCCTATTTTGTATAAGGGCGGTAAAGAAAACATTTTTCCCCAGACCTACGATTGGATACTATTTTGTCGCATGTCTGTGACTATGCATAGCATGCATGTGTAAAAAAAAAAAAAAAAATGTGGTGGATATAAGATCTCACAAGCCTCCAGTGGGATGGCTGGGAGGTTTGTGGGAAGCGACCCCTGGAGCTAGTCTACATTAGCTTTGTGATCATACCCAACTTTTTGATAGAGACAGTTCCTTCACATAAGAAAGTGAATAGATGATGAGTATTTGTTCATTCACAATCGGATGAATGGAATCGCACATGCGTTGACACGAAAACATGGTTGACAGTTTGCAATCAAAGATCCTGTTGTCGCTTTTTGCACACTTTCAGACATATACACACATATATTGCACATACAGAACACGCATAGATATGCATCTACACTACCAAATCTGCAGATTTCACTTTTTGTAGCCCTGAAGGATCAAAGGAATCTTTGACTTCTGTGGAGGCCATGCCACCTATCCAGGGACAACCCATGTCGTTGACAATATGGCGGTCAAGCCAAGGTTCGTGTACAACTTGTACCAATTGGTATCAATGGAACATTCATGTACAGGTTCGGGTGGTAGATATGTATGTACATATATGTTCTACACATGCACTTTGATTCTTCAGGTGACACACAATAATAGTTTGATAAACTGTCATATTCTATGTAGTGACGAGATTTTGATATGAAGAACATCTGTCAAGACCCTGGAATTCCAATTCCTGTGGTCAATATGTGTTTTATAAGCACAAAGCTTCATGATATTCACTTGTGCGTAGAGTAAGTTATATCAATATACATGTCTGAACTGAAAAGAGATATAAGAATATATATATGTTTATAAAGTACTAAATATAAAATGGTACTTTACTTTCTAGTCGTCTCCGAAGATATCTCGGAACACACTATCCGCCGGTCGATTTGACACATTATCTTCACCACCCATAGGAGTACTTGGATTGGCTTTGGAACTTGATGTTTCCGAATCAGCGTTTGTGTTGGGGACATCAGATGGAGTGTTAGATACTGGCGGCTCTTCTTTATCTGTTGGCTGTGACGGAACCGGTATTTCAAAACGTTTGTACAATGTTCGTACAGGTGTGAAAGTAGTATATGACCTAGTCAGATTGCCATACATTCCAAGCTTTGCTGCCTCAGTTGCCGAATCGTCTACTATAGGATTATTAAAAGAGGTTTTGGTATCACCTGGCTGCGTCTTTTGAGACGGCGCGAACCGTGAAGCCATCATTCCAGTCATAGGCTTGAAGATTCGTGCGCAGTTGTGGAATTCTGCAAGTTCGAGTTTGAACTCCGAAATACTCATTCCGGGGGGAAGCTCGCGGAGCATGACTTGGTTAGCTTGTACGCGAAGATAATTGAGATAACGCTGGTTTTTCTCTTCGTTACTTGCATACGGGCCACCAACCGCAGTAGCTCTCGCAAGGGCTGCTAAAGCTGCTTCTCTTTCCAACGATGGACATGATGCATATAGTTCCACTATGCTTGTAGGCTCTTGGTTTTCTGGGAAAGCTTCTCCTCTAGCGGCTGGGAGATTTGTGTTTCCTGAGATTAGTGCCAGTTTTGCACGAGTCTCGGGTGTAATGAAATCAAAAATTGACTTTCCTGGTAACGGGGTTTCGCCGAGAACAGAGCCCCGAGCCTGAGGGTTAACACTGGAGGGAGCCACAGACGCAGTACTTTTAGTCGAGTCATCGGTTACGACACTTCGTTTAACAGACGGAACCCATCCGTCTGGGACGGTGGGTGGATCGTAAGTTGCTAAAGACGCCACGTTTCCCGTGATTGATGCTGGCCTCAGAGCTAATACAAAGCCAGGAATGGAAGATTTCATGACCGAGCCAAGTACCCGGGGATTCCTTTTAGCTGCGATTTTTGAGCTCGTGGGTAATGACAATTTCTTGGCCGACTTGGCTGGCTTGGAATAGGTAATGCGCGGACCCAGCTCTTCCTCGCTATCATCTTCCAAAGAAACACCAATGAGAGGGGCCTTTCTACCAGAGATTTTGTTGGGTCTTTTCGATAAAAAGACGCGCCGCGGTTCGGTCAACTCTGGGATAGAATTAACATTCCCATCGAGAACTATAGTAGATTGTAGACCTAATCCTTTTGAATCATTCTTTGGGTTGATTGATGGAACAGAAACATCGTCTGGGGCAAACCAATGTTCTTGGCTGTCGTTTTCTTGTTTGGTATCTCCACTGATATCAAGACGAGCTGATCGGAGGACTTTGGGGCCTATGCCTTGTCCAGGTCTCCATCCCATTCGGCTCATTAGGCGGGCACCAATTGATTCGTCGACTTTTATCCCCAATTCAACCAATGATCTTATAGAATCGTCGAAATGCCCTTTTTCTGTAACAGATGAGAACTCTCGTGAAGCCTCTAGTTTACGCGCAGCCTGGGCATCTTGCAAATCTTCATCGTCCATGAAGTCCTCTGGTCTCTGCACCGCAGCTGATGGTAGTGCGGTTTGCCGATCCGTGCGGCTGGAGACAAACGTTGACGGCGTCCATCCTTCTTTGGATCCAACAGTGTTAAAATATCTGTAGTGACCTTTAGCTAGAACATGCTACAAAATATAATATTGTGCTTTGGCAACACATGTATAACGTACCCAGCACTCCATCCTCCTGTGAACGCCCCATGAAAACGACGCCTTCCGTGGTCATCTCTAGCTTCTTGTAGATGAACTGGAACAAAATCACCACGGTCCGCATCTCGAGGAAGAGAGGTCCCGTAGAGTGCAAATGGTTGGTGGGGTTTATCTTTCTCGTATACGCTCCATGGGCGTTTTTGTGGAGCCATAGCAAATGTATGGTTGATGGTTTAATAGAACTTGATAACGTTATGAGTAAAGTTTAACGAGAGAAATCGTTAGCACACTCATCAGATTCTCAATTTCACAATACCTATCAAGACCATGGATGTCAGGTGCTTAGTCATCATTTTCGTTTGTTGCATACTCAGGTGTCACAAATCTGCGCCAGGGACATTCATTCCACTAAAATCCACAGGCGTTATTGGTGTGGGACACATGGTAGGGTTATGATGGGTTACTATCAAATTCCAGTTTAGCATTAAGTACTCACAGCCTACTGGGATTCATGTTACAACCATGGAGGTCCTGAAAGGCGCCACAAAATGGTGGTGTCTGTCATGCCATGTGGGGGGTGTGTGGATTTCATCTGACAGATGCGATTGTATCGTGACATACAGAGTATATACACATTCTATGTGAACACATTGTTTGTGTACATTCATGTGACATCGTAACCCAAAAACTTGTGGGCATTTCCAACAGAGTCGTTAGATACAAATATTCGTAGCTATTCACATGCACTACGCAACGACACAATGCTGGGTTTAACCTATTTACTAAAGTTTCCATGTCCCATACCATTACGGAGGACAATACATGTTTATGTGATTGGTGTTAATTCTATATCTGATCAAAGTTCTAGAAGTATCAGATCCTCCCATGCTACTTCGCCTCAAACCCAACTCATCCTGTTTCGTGGTAGTGTCCGAATATCTGAAGAATGCCTTTCGGAATAGCGTAGCGACCCAACAAACACATGGGTAAAACAGGGGAAGACGATCTTGACGCGCCTCTACCACAATGACCCCAAGTAACAAATGCTGTGCCTGTTGTTAGTTGCCTCCTAAGGTTTTAACCAACAGTGTTACTGGCACTGACAGGGATTCGTATGTCACTGCACGTTTGCGTTTGAGCCTATCCTTCTAGGTCCTCTTGCTGGGCACCACTGCTTCTGGATAGTGGTCCCGGGTAATACCTATACATATTGTCTGTACACAGATGCTAGTAGCATTCACTATTGCTAGATCGAAGCAACCCAGCCCAATATTTGCGTTACTAGCCCTTTATTGACAGTCCATCACCATCACAGTCTATCGTTCTTTTTCTTTGCAGCGCGAATCGCCATTGCTGAGCGGGTGCATTGCCCAGCCTTTTTCACCAATTTACATGTTGCCGAGGCCTAAAATACGGAGAGAATTCCCACGGCGCTCCTGTTTCGAACTGACCTTCTAGTTTGGCGACGTCCCTTGATCGTCTGCTACACATACTTGCCTCGAGCCACCCCCCACACATTGATCATCTTCCTTTTTTGGGTTGGCGTACTGCTCTGTACAATTCACACGTCTGTCAAGTTCTTTTTCGTCACCTTCCGTCGACCGGATACAATAAAAGATCTCGCCTTCCCTGGTCGCTAAGGCCCGCCCTGTCATCATCTCCAACTCTAAAACGCCATCATCCGACCCGCCATCTCGATACCTGGGTCCTTAACCCACAATACTCTCTTAGACTCGTCTTTGTGTGCGGCGCATCCATTGGTTATATTTGGACATTTGCACAAGACGCCATGTCTGCGACGTTACCTGGCCAATCTGACTCTTATCGCACCGGCCCCTCCAGACAATCCTCGACTCGTTCTCGATCTAATCACCATCGCTCCGGCTCCGGCTCTGGTTCCGGCTCTGAATCACGATCTGGCGACCCATCTTCCAAAACATCAAGTGGTCATAGTCGTCGATACTCGCAATCTCGCTCATCAAAAGACCCTCGACCCCAGCGGGACCATGCGCAATCGTCTGGAAGCGCTTCCCATCACCATTCACGTTCCGGATCTAATTCTCATCCGCCCTTGAGCGAACACGGCCGGCCTCACCGCAGAACTTCTTCGAAACCCGAGCCCTCTAAACCCCACCGACGTTCATCCGACATGTCCGAATCTGCCACCAAGACTGGCCACTCCCAGCCATCGGCTTCTGATAGCCGCCACCACTCATCTGGCCACCAATCGAAAACAAGCAAAGCTCGCACTAGTATTCCAACTGCATCTGGAAAATGGATACTTGGGAAGACAGTTGGCGCGGGTAGTATGGGCAAGGTAAAGCTTGCAAGGAAAGAAGACGGCACTGAGCAGGTATGTGATCTTTCTTCATGCCTAATTCGGGTGCGACCATATTGGGTCAAGCACAACTATTTGAGTGTACTGAGCGCAAATACTAACACAACTGGGACTTGAAGGTAGCTTGCAAAATCATCCCCCGCGGATCCACCGAAGAGAATTACCACAGCAAAGCCGAAAAAGAACGCGCCGACCAATCGAAAGAAATCAGAACGGCCCGTGAAGCAGCAATTGTCACCCTACTATCCCATCCTTATATTTGTGGACTTCGGGATGTAGTGCGCACTAACTACCATTGGTATATGCTTTTTGAGTATGTCAATGGTGGCCAAATGCTTGACTACATCATTTCACATGGCAAGTTGAAAGAGAAGCAGGCGCGCAAATTCAGTCGTCAAATTGGAAGTGCTTTAGACTACTGTCATCGCAATAGCATTGTTCACCGCGACCTCAAGATTGAGAATATCCTAATCAGTAAGACTGGAGATATCAAGATCATCGATTTTGGTCTAAGCAATCTGTTCTCACCCCGAAGCCACCTACGTACTTTTTGTGGCAGTTTGTATTTTGCTGCTCCGGAATTGCTCCAGGCTCGCGCCTATACTGGACCTGAGGTTGATGTGTGGAGTTTTGGAATTGTTCTCTATGTCTTGGTATGTGGTAAGGTTCCTTTCGATGACCAAAGCATGCCTGCTTTGCATGCCAAAATCAAGAAAGGCCTAGTCGATTACCCTGCCTGGATCTCTACTGGTAAGTTAAACATGTATTCTGTATCTACAAAGCTTTAAGCAGTTACTGACATCTGTACACAGAATGTAAACATCTTATGTCCCGCATGCTAGTAACGGACCCCAAGCAGCGTGCGACCATGCAGGAAGTCATGTCGCATCCATGGATGATTAAGGGATATCCGGGTCCACCTGAGAATTATCTCCCAGCCCGTGAGCCTTTAAAGCTCCCCCTTGACGATGCAGTGATTTCTGCTATGACGGGTTTCAATTTTGGGTCTCAGGAGTACATGAAGTCCCAGCTCACACGTACGATTGAAAGCGAGGAGTACCAGCGTGCCGTTGTCTCCTTTGAAAAGGAAAGAGAAGTACACCCACAAGCTAAGGAGAGTGAAAAACGGCGTGGGTTTGGTTTTGACTTTTACCGCCGCCGTAACTCAGCCAATAGCCGTGATACACTCACGGTACCGAGTTCTGAGGCTCTTCAGCTGGGAAATGACCCACTGAATGCATTCAACCCATTAATCTCTGTATACTATCTTGTGAGAGAAAAGCAAGAGCGCGAGCGGGTCGAAAAAGCCCAGCAACAACCCAAGACGCCATCCGGGGGGGATACCATTGATATTGCTCCTCCTCAGGCAGCTTACACTAATTCATCGACATACGAAATGCCTGGAGAGGCTGCCACAGGCGGGCGAACTCGTCCTCGGGCAAGAACACATGGCGAAGATGATGTGCCTGAGATGGTGGCCAACTCTCGTAAACCACCAGTGTCTCCATCTACACCTGCTGTCCCTAGCTCTTCTGTATCTGCATCGCAGGCGCCGACACATGAAACCCGTCCCGAGCCTGTCAAGAAAGAAGGCACAACAGCTGGTCTTCTGCGCCGTTTCAGCACGAGAAAGCGCAAGGAGCCTGAAAGACTGGACAAAGATCGCTCCCACCCCCCTGCTGTGCAGGTTCATTCGCCAGCTCTCGAGTCCCCATCCACACCTCGCAAGAGCTTTAGTATTCGCCGGGGACGCCGCGAAGACCGCGAAGTGGCTGGCACCCAGCCCCGGGCCGGAACTAGTCAACCACAGCACAGCGCCTTGCTTAGCCCGCCGCCCTCTGCTGGTGGCTTGTCCGAAGGGCGTAAAAAGGGACTTGGTCGCTCTACCAGTGTTAATTCAGGAGATATGCGTAGAAGGGTCTCTAGCCGTACTAAAGAGCCTCCACTGCCTGCAGGATCCGAATACCTGGCGAGTCTTCATAACCAACCTGGAACCGAGCGCAAAGCAGTACCCATTTCCCGCTCTACTTCAGCTCGTGTAGCTAGCACTAGTCGGACTGCCAGCGTGCATCAGCGTCGCACGCGTAGAGCCGAAGCCAGAGATGACTATATGCCTGAAGAGACCGACCAAGAGCTCGAACATGGACTGGCCATCTCTACGGAACGTCTTGATGACTCCGAACTGGCCAAGCCTGTCTATCTCAAGGGTCTATTCAGTGTGTCGACAACATCGACTAAGACTGTCCCTCAAATTCGTGTTGAGTTGAAGCGTGTACTTAAGCAACTTGGCGTGAAGTATGTTGAGATCAAGGGTGGCTTTAGTTGCCGTCATTCACCTAGTATTGATCTTAACGCCGTTGAACCGCCGCTCAGCCCATCCCAAGTTGGTGGGCACAGACGTCGCTTCAGCTTCGGTGCTTTACGTGGCAACGAGCGTGAGGATGTTCGTGACATTGAACGGAACATGCCTCGGACTCCAGGCCGCCCATCGGCCGATAGGAGTTACTCCAACTCTGACATTTCCAGTGAGGACATTCCAAGGGACCTCTCAGGGCCATCCCGCCGCACGGCTGGTGAGACGACTACTCATGTTCAGAGCGATATTGGTGGTGACATGGTACTCGAGTTTGAGATTTTCATCGTCAAGGTTCCGTTGCTCTCACTTCATGGTATTCAGTTCAAGCGCATGACTGGAAACACTTGGCAATACAAGAGCATGGCCGATCAGATTCTGAAGGATATCCGCATTTGAGCGGGTTAGGCTGTTTCTTTTCTGTTATTTACGTATAGTCGCTTCTTGTGTTTCTTGTTCTCGTAGTTTGTTTGGGTTGTCTGGTTAAGGGAAACTTTCCATGCCTTACATTTGGGTTATAATGATTAATTGTCTATATTTTTGAAGAATTTGGTTATGTATATTATTTATCCATTCGGAGCATATATTAGTCTATGTACATACATATCTAAGCACAGTATCTTGTCGTGATTGTATACACACAAATGTCTGCATGTGGTCACAGAGTCAATCAGATAACGTCATTTCTATGTAACCCTAATAAATACCATATTTGTGTTTTGAATCCCTGCGGGCCTCGCCCCCAAGGCTCTGGGTTATATGAATTCAGAACGGACTAACCCTGTGGCCCTGGTGGGTCTCGATTTTGGTGGAGAACCATTCGCAGCCGTAGTTAATCCTCCTTCTAACTTGTCGCGGGTTTTGCGCATTGAAAGTTCCGGTTCAGCAAAAAGATCATCATCGTGTCATCAGTTCAAGCCATTTTCTGTCAACTCAATTTGTCTATTTTTCGATTTTGAAATACTTTGCTCTCTCAAAAAACGCCAGTGATTTTTTGCAGCGACTCCTTGTGCCAAGGTCATCTTTAAATCTCTGACCAAAATTGTCTACATACATACCTACCTACCTACCCCTCCGAGTAAATTCCAATTCATCAGGCAGTCCCTGGACGCAGCCCCTCATCGACCTATTGCTGTCCGCTCATCAACAACAGCTTCATTTAGGAGGAAACACCGATTGTTTGATATTTTTGTTTTTCGCTATTCTTTGGATTTCATGTGCAACCATACTCGCCTCGATCTCTATACATAACCGCCGCAATTGACAGCTCATCAAGATGATGCCGGGCACGCACTACCAGCATCACCAATTCCATGGCCAATCGGAAGCATGGATGCAGCAGCAAACACAACAACAGCAGCAGCATATCGTAGCTGCCAACAATGGCTCGGCTGGCCACCCGCATCACTTCAACCATATGGGGGTTCATGCCCCTATGAATGGGATGGCGAATCAAGTCGTTCATGAAGCCAAGACCAATGATATGATCTCAGAGGAGAACCGCCGCACCATGAGTTACATAGCAGATTTGTTGAACGAATCAACAAGGGAGGCTGCGCTTCTTGAACTTAGTAAGAAGCGTGAACAAGTTCCCGAATTGGCTCTCATATTGTGGCATTCGTTTGGTAAGCATTAACATCAAGGTCGTGTGCGACCCTTGGTTGCGCATGGCGAAATAACCATTGAAGATATGACAATACTAACCTCAATCATCATTGTACAGGTGTTATGACTTCACTGCTTCAGGAGATAATCTCGGTCTACACACTCCTTAGCCCATCACAACTCACAGCTGCTGCCTCGAATCGTGTGTGCAATGCTCTCGCCCTTTTGCAGTGTGTCGCTAGTCACAACGAAACTCGCACCTTGTTTTTGAATGGTAGGTTGAAACGTTGTACCTACACACGAACTCGTCATGTCTAACTTCATATTATCCGAATAGCACACATCCCTCTGTATTTGTATCCATTTCTCAACACTACCTCCAAGTCGCGGCCATTCGAATACCTGAGACTGACGTCACTGGGTGTTATTGGCGCACTTGTGAAGAATGATTCTAGTGAAGTCATCAACTTCTTGTTGACGACTGAAATCATCCCGCTCTGCCTTAGAATTATGGAAACTGGATCTGAGCTGAGTAAAACCGTTGCAATCTTTATTGTTCAGAAGATCTTGTTGGATGACAACGGGTTAAATTACATTTGCCAAACCTATGAACGGTTCTATGCAGTTGGAACGGTTCTAAGCAATATGGTGACCCAGCTAGTGGAGCAGCAGACGGCTCGCCTTCTCAAGCACGTGGTCAGATGCTTCCTCCGGTAAGTTGACGACAATACTGGCGATATAGTAGTGCTTTATACTTTAGATTACTGACATACTGGTATTAGTTTGAGCGATAACCCTCGGGCACGTGAGGCTTTGCGTCAGTGTCTACCCGAACCTTTGAGAGATGCTACATTCTCTGCTGTTCTGCGCGACGATGCAGCCACAAAGCGCTGCCTCTCTCAGTTGTTGATCAACCTGTCAGAAAACCAGGCGGACCACTCGGCGCATGCATTGTAAAGCAATCGTTTTAGCGGAGGCTAGCAAGAAATGCAATGGCCACAGTCCCGATGAAGTATGTATGCCACATTTCCCATCGGTGTTTATGTATTAGCCAAGCAGAGTGTGTGGTTTACGACTGTGTCCAGTTCCAGTCGTGTCATGGCAGACACGAACTCCAAAATCATTACCAGTTCTTAATCCTTAATTGTCTCATAGAGTTGGCATTCTACCTCGAGGTATAGAGCTATGTTCCAGTAATAGCGGGCCAGATATATTGTATACATTTGAATAAAGAAAAAATGCACTAGTCTTCTGGATGCGGAGATATGAAAATGGCGCGATATTAGTTGAAAATAAGGCGGGTGTTGATGTTTGACGTGTGATTCTGTGAATATATTGTTGTATTCGTATGTGGCTAGGCATATACGTGGATGTATTGATGTAGTAGTTAAAGATTCACGGAACATGGGCAGCCGATTGATGTTGCATCGTCAGTTTTGACCGGTCTGCTGGGATTATAATCCCATACTAGGCGGAGTATATTTTTAAAATCATGGGTCCATACGTGTGTATATATAACCAACTGGCCTCATTAAATAGCGGACAGTTCATAACAACGTAGCAGTAGGATGAATGCAGGTTGTATTTAATCTGGGCTGGAACAAGCCGTTTAAACAATGACCTCGAGTAATTTTATGACAGGGGCTCAGGATAGATGCATACATACTGAGAATGATAAACCCACAATGGCGGCTACACTGATGGCAAAATTAGAACGGGTTGATTGACATCCGGAGAGGAGTATGGAACGGTATAGAACCCGAGATTATTATTAACCTGTTAAGTGAGGTTGGACAATATGACATGATGTTACTTAGTAGTACATAGAACTATACTGGAGTACAAGATCCGGTAATCAGAATTTGGAATTCCCATTCTTATAGGAGTGTCTGCCTTGCGAATAAGTAAACCAACCAATGACATGATGTAAATCTTTAGTGTTTTGTATCGGTTCCTATGTAGGGTTTGTATGCACTTATGTACATATCTAACTATCAGTGTTGAAAAAATAGTTTCATGTGGTTATACACAGTATTCCAAATTTTGTGGCGGTGGTCAGAGTCGGAACATAAAGCCGATTAGGCAAGTTGTTTGTCGTAAAGTTGATACAGTGGCATATGACAGACAGGAGAGGCAGTGGCGGCTGACGACCGGATGGAGCAGAACAAGAGAAAACTTGGGGTATGTAGATAAACGAAAGAAGCTCAATGATGACATGTTGGCATGCTGACGGATGAGCCATCTCATTTTGGCTTTTACATGTGCATACATACTTAGATACATACATATTATGCGTGCTTGTATCTGGTTTGTGTAGTCCGGACGTAGTGGGGATTGCCATGTTAGATATTTGTGCTACATGAGTCTTTCTTCACGGGGGCCGGGGAGATTTCCTAAAACGGAGACTCAGTTGGTGTACATACATACTTGTTTGAAAGAGCTTGTGTGATGGTATATTAGTGTTATGAAACTATATTGCTCTGGGACTTTTGTTTTGTGGGGTGTGTGATGAAGTTCGGTCATGGTGAACACAGAAGATGATAGTCTTTACCTTGTGTAAAGTCTGTTGACAAGACATGTTGTTAGTCAAGCCTGGGATATGTCAAGTTTGGTTATGAGCTAGGGAGGTTATTTGTGCCCTGTAGCTCAAAACTATCATGTTGACGTGAACGAGTGGAGAGGCCCATATAAGGCTAAACATGGATGACTAAAAAGTATGTACAGCATATGGTATGAATGCATTGTTCACGGGAAAAAATGGCCACAGTGTCAAGCACATGGTAGAGAAAAAAAAACCCGATAAGAGAAGTTGCTAGCGTAGAAACTATGCCTAGAATTTTTGTATCACGTACGACAAAAACTACTACTACTACTACTACATACTACGGGAAAATGACAAAGTAAATAGTGCGTATCTACCAACCTACATGCATATGTGATGAAACAAGTATTTCCCATGTGATTTAGAAAGAGGTTTCGCCACATTCAATCTACATGGTTAGTGACCATGAAAAAATGATGACAGTACAGTGAGTGACCTGTATTCGGAATCTAGTACAGCATGTGGGGGTGGCTCAATTAGTAGGACAAACCCACCACAGTAACAACCGTGGCTCGCATATAAACTCGGGGAAACAGGCACTTGTGCTTAAAGCGGAGGTCACTAAACGGGGCCATCTAAGTGGTGTCTATCTGTCCTTGGTCCTTGTACCTTCCATGGAGAAGACCTCCCACGATGCAATGTGTCAGCACCTTCTTTCGTTGGTTCCTACCCGGATGACAGAAAACCCAGGGGCTCTGTTAGGGTGGAGGGAGGAGGCGCATGTATGCACGCATGCATTTACTTACATATGTAAATGCATACATACAGACAACAAGCCGTGACTGACTTGCAGATTTGCAAAAGACGACGATGTGATTGACGCAAGACGGCAGTCGCATAGCCTGATGGATGATGAGCAACTTTTTCCATTTGGAAAGGCTGTGTCAAGCCATACATCCTTCAGCCGAGACCGGTCGATGAGGAGAGATCCAATCGGCGACTTTTCCTCGGTGGTGGTCATTGATTATTGGTCTTTAGCTGTTAAAGTGACAAGCCTTGCCCGATCTTAACGGGAGGATCCAATGTGAAAACCAACACACTCGCGTAATTCTGACGAAGAAGAGGGATATTCTACCATTAATGTGGAAACGTACGACCACGTTTACATAGTATTAATTATAGATTTGAGCAAGTAAATCCTGTATGTACATACATACGTATCTGTTGACAGATACAGACGTCATTTCTACATAGAACATCTGCAAATGCTGGTAACTACAAAAAAAAAATACACTCATGCTTGGAGTAGAACAGTGCCTTTTAAAGTACGCCCCTCCATGTAAAGATACCCCACCACCAACTCACAAGGCAGCCTTGAAGCCTTGCACACATTGTACACATGTCCAGGGAACCTTTCCTTGACCGATACACACACCCTTGAAAACGAAGCCCGATTGGCCAAATTCTAAAGGAGTCATGCTACATACCAAAACTAGAAACAGTAAACCACCATGACCACTGGCTACAGACCCGAGAGAAGTACAAAGCCTGGAATTCCATGTATCCGCACATCAAAATCCACTCTATGCACCAAATTTAGGTTGGGGTTCATAAGTGTAGGTCGGTGTGACACTTTCAAGGAATTTCCTAAACAAGTTTGAGGAAATTTCGTAAAAAGAGGAAGAGGGATACTTTAGACAACACATTGCGTTTATGACATGTGTCTAAGGGTTTGGATTGGCTCAAGTTGTCGTGATGAAGATATTGAAGTATCATGCGTAATCATCAATGGACGTGCATGACAATGTAATTGGGGGCCGTATCTAAAGGCCTCTTTTCAAAAAGGTTCTGACTTGCTATCTGGATCTTATTGCCACATTTGGCTATGATTGAACTCTGCTGACCCGGACGGGCCGGACGCCAGTATTTTGTTCTCAGATGCGTGGTAGGATTAATCATCAGATACCTGGGCACCAAATCTATGAAGAGCCTACTGTAGCTTCCATGTGTAAATGGATATACACACTGGCCTTATTCAGTGGAGACCTTTCCTTATTCAACTCAAGATCGCCACTAGATCCCGTGAAATAAGGTCTCCGGACTAATTTAACCTCCGCCATAGCATCTGCTCATATGATATGTTCCTCTCGATACGGAAACTCGACCCAAGCGAGTCGAGTCCTTGGCCCCCTCTCAATACTATGACGGTAACCATTGGGTTAGTTTCCGTTCCGGACCCTCGAATGTTTGCCGCTACGGAACTCCAAGGTCACATCAATGCTCGGCCGCCGGACCCAATCACGAATCACAGGCCCAGGCAGACATAAAAATGACATGTAACCATACACCCGAACCAGAAAATCGTGCCAGACTGTTGGTTCACAGGTTTGGTAGCCTGTTGGAACGGTCAAAAGACCTTACGCCCCGAATCTAGCGGCCGGGACAAGGAGTAATGAGTCCCCCGCCGACGGTATTCCCACTTAATTCGGGCGTTTTGAACTTGCGTAGGATGGGTCTGTCCGGGGGGGGTTTTAGCGGAGCTGTAATGAACTCTGTAATGCTTTGGCCAGCCTTGTGATTTTCATGCAATATAGTACACACTAAAGTCACATTCTCAACAACAAACATGCAGAGCGTTGAGGTTTAGAATCCTGTTGGCGGTGACGGGGGCCACTGCACTGGAGCTTTTGAGGTTACATGCATAACCTGCCATCTCTCGGCTCTCGCGTCTAGAGCTTGGCCTTGTCTTTTGAGTTTGGGCATGTGTATTGTGTGTATGTATGTATATACACTCCCCCCGTGACTGAATGCCTAGAATATCGGATCATTGAGATCATTCCTATAGAGGATCACCGGCCTTGTTTCCCCAGCTAAAGCCCGTAGTTTAATTCCATTTGCTAAGACCGAATTATCTACAACATAACTGATAGCTAAGAATACATACAAATGTACACACAGACAGATAGGATGGCTAGACTGGGATGTTTTTCTTTTTACTCTCCGTGTATAGGTGGGGTCGAAAAAAGAAAGTATGTATGCCCTGTTACCCCACGTCAAGTAAATCTGCAGCTTTGTCTCCGAACGAGAATAGAGAATCAGATCAAAAGCTGTGGGTTGTGTAATGTATGTAATTCTCTACCGCGGTGCATAATACCCGATCGAGTAGACGGGCGTATGTCAAGACATGTATGTAGATATACATCAAGACATGTGAGTATACATAACCATAGATGCATACTTACATACATCTACAGCCTCCTCTGTAAAACAGCCAATCAGAATACCAAGTTTTGGTCGAGTTTCTGTAGATATGTTGTATGTCATCTCTATGTGCTGCGGCTCCCTGTCGTGCGCGCAGTGTCCCGGTAACACTGACGCATCCAGTGCTTCGGTGACTTTTTCCTCGACCGTGGAGACTTTAACGGTTACTGGTCTATACAATATGTCGGTGCTTTGTCCCTGCCCCCACGTCGTCTGCACATGAAAATCCACAGCAAGCAACTGTAAAACCCCCTTCTTTGAGCTGTTAATCCTGGCGTAACTTTAGTATGTACATACATACACACACACATGTAAAGAAAAATGCCCCAAAAATATGTACACCCATGTCCCTCGGGGCAAGATACCGCATTCTGCACAGAGACCAGACTTCTGGTCGGGTCCTGTGGCGCTTCTAAACTGAGCGACGAAGGACGAACAGCCACCAGCCATTTTGCGGATATGGATCGAATCGTCGGATTCCAACTGCTACGTTGCACTCTTGCCGTACGTACATACGCACATAGAAAATGTTCATATGACTTTGTCTGCCTATATTACTATTGGATTGGTAGCGCGTGAGTGATGGTTCACCCTAATAGGTTATGACACCAATCATGTATGTGTGTACACGAGGGCGCGGCAATTTGTCAGGATTCCTGGCATCATGTATGTATGAATAATCCATTGGCCGGGTCGGATTGGGGGCCGGTCTTCCTTCTGTTACTGTTTCTGGGGCCCGTGTCGGCTCATCGGAGAGGCGGGCTCCGAGTTACAAGTCAACCTAGTAGAACGTCAACTGCAAAGGACTAACCGGGGATCTGGCATTGTTCGCTAACGTCTTTCACCGGTCGGCCCATTTTTTTTCTTTCTTTTTTAGCAAGCGTGAGTTCGCCTTGGCGTACTCTATGTTATCGGGCGTCGTCTAGAGCGCCTCATATTCTCCCTCTTTTGCTCGCCGACGGGTTTAACACGCACGTACAATTTGTATCACAGTAAGGACGCTCTGAACTTATTTCTCAGGGTTTCTATGTTGTGTAGACCCTTTTCTTTCCTTGTTTGGTTCTCGGTTACATGGAAAGAGCATGCGCCATCCTTGTCCAACCCCAGGAATTTGAGACAGGTGTGGTTCTATCAGTTTTCTAACGTGCGGTATACATTGCCTTTTTCTACGTATGGTCTGAGTAGGAACCTTTTTTTACGCATTCTTGCTTTGCCTGACTTGTATACAGAGAAAGAGAGGGAGAATGAGAGAGCCTCGTCTTTTTTCCCCGAGTGTATGTGCCATGTTAACAAAAGAACATTACCCATATTGGCAGAGACACAAATTCCATGTTCGCGCAGCAGTGGACTCTGTTCTAGATTATGGCAGTCCACCTGTTGTACTCCAATGCATCTAAACAATCATCTCTCATTGCTTGATATCCGTCCAAGACCCGGACTTCTGGAAGCACCTATGCACACATGTATGGCCCCAACCCTCCCGACGTCCCAAGAATTTGCCTGACACGAGGCAAGACGGTAAGTAGACTAGAGACCTGTCAAGCGCACAGATTGTTTCTTGTGTTTCTTGGAACTTCCCGGGGGAACGGAGCCTACTAGGGGGCGTGTCTTGCCCAACTCAACAAGCTCTAGAAACTAAACTTTTTATGCTATAGTTATAGTTAGCCCCGAGCGCCCGTCACTACCCGGCCGCCAAGTTATTGAAACATAGGTAGACATTCTTCCTACCCGAAAATGTCCTCACCGGTTGGTGCGGGACAAGATGCCCGCCGCTTCCTTACTTGTGCCTCCGCCATTTTTTTCTGTAGCATCTCGATCCTCTGTTTCTCCGCGCCCCCACAAACTATGATAAAATGCTCCGAGAAGATCATGAGCCCCACATTCTACTGCCACAATGTTCTGAACGCCCTGCGTCAACCGTACTCTCGGCGAGTATCACCAAAACCGCGGCACTGCCTCATCTGCATGTTGTGGATCTGCTGCCAAAAAAGTCCCACTGCAGGATTACCAAGCCATGACGTCCAGACTGTCCCTTCTGTACTCCCATCCTGCCGTCCACGATGAAAGAGACACTTACAAACTTGACTTTGAAAAGTAACTTTCCCCAGCCCAGTGTTCTTGCTTGATTATTACGAGTGTACATAGACTCACGCCCTGTCTACATCGTCATCATCCATGATTATCCTTGTATACAATGTGATGGCTATCTGTCTGTGTGTTGCAAACCGCCATTGACTCTAATAACGCCACGCCCCGCACCCCCTTCCTGACCATATTTACTTTGATTCTATTTCGATTTTTTTGGAGATTTTCCTTTTTTGGATCAACATGGTGGGCACTCTACGAACGCCCTGCCATTCTGACTTGACTATGACGAACCTTAGAAGCAACTGAAATGGCTTAGCGTTGCCTGTATCACAGAGTGCTGCAACTTCTGGGTACGACCTAGCAAGTACTTGCCGTCTTGCCGTCTTCTAAGTGAACCGGGATATTCTGGGGTTGTTTTGATACAAGACAGTCATGTTTCTACCATTCACTCTCCGCTCCGCTACAATCGGTTCTTTCTATAAGAATTCATGGCCTCCCGGTTAGCTTCCCTTCTCGGGTCTTATCATTTGACACTAAGCACCTTCACATTTGCACTTATACCTTGAGCTTCTTACTTCGACGTCATCCCACCTTCACCATCTGCATTACCATTGTATTTAAAACCCCGCCTCTCGCCTTGATCAAAGTCTATCTTATGTACCTTTCCCATCCTTCATCATCTTTTCTCTTGATATCACCAACAAGTCTTTGCCTTATCCTCGCCTCGTCTCTTCCACTAGGCTCGGCATCGCACTAGTTATATACCGGTATATACTATCATCATCCCGCTACTCACCAACATTATTCACGTCTACACATCTTCTTTTATTCATCCCATCACAATGACTTCGCATCGTTCCTACCTTGACTCGACTGTTGCCAGTACTGCTCCTTACATGTCGCACTCTTCTCTCAATCTTCCCTACATGACGCAACAATCATCGTCGTCTGGTCACTACGCCTCCCAGCCGCCATCTGCAGCTACTATTTCCTACCTTCCTCAACCTTACGCCACTACTACTCCTTATGTCTCTCAGTCTTCACCTGGTTCTCCGGAATCTTCAGCACAGATGTCTTGCTCTTCATCTTCACCTCCCCCGACCCGTTCTACTCGTGCGACTGGTCGCGGACATGCTGTAAGCAGTGCCCACTGCCCTGAAGCTCGTCCTGACGAGGACTGGACCCATGAGCCCGACCTGGCTACTCGTCGCAGACTTCAGAACCGCATCGCTCAGCGCAACTATCGTAAGTATTTCTCTATTATATTACTTAGTTACTCATAGGCCTGATTTACTCACACGTTATTACCCATTTAGGTCGCAGACAGCGCGAGGCTAGAGGTCTTGCCAGCCCTTCTGCTAATAGACAGTCCCCTCAGCGGGCTCCCCGCCGTTCGAGACGTGCTGCTGCTGAAACACAGGGAGATATCCGCCACTCCAGTCCCCACCAACGCAGCCCCAGTAACAGCAGTGTAGACTATACCTTGGAGTATACATCTACGGCTCACGGTGACAACTGCAAGCCCTACAACGCACAGTATAGTGGCCACCCACAAGTCGCCGTTAGCCAACAATATGGCATGACTGGCTTTGTACCTCCTTCTAGCCAAACCTACCTTTCTCAGGGAACACCATACTCTCAATCTAGCGCGGTATTCTCGACTGCTCCCAACTCACCTTTGCCTCCTATGGTAGCGTCGCTTTCTACTTCTCCTAGTAGCCGCATGTCGACTTCTCCTAGTCCTTCCTACAACCACTACATGCATAGCGTTTCTTCGGGTGCGAATGAGTATGGTTCTTCCGAGCCTTATAATTCATCGTATCTAGCAGTGCCTAGTCATGGCTATGGATCTGTCCCGGAGCTCAACTACGACACTGATCCATCGCAGATTCCGCGACAGGCTTCTGGCTACTACCGCCCGTCTTGAGTGGTTATGATTCTTCGCTTCTTTTGTTCTTTCCTGCCTTTCTTGCCTACTGCATTTGTCTCTCTGGTGTTTCATACTTGTTCTCCAGTGTTATGACCACTCCATCTTGACGATTATCATCGACCAGTTCATGTTTCTACGTTTTTAGCTATCCCGCCCACCATCATTGCTGTTATGACCCTGTTTTTGTTTTTTTTGTTTGGATGTTTTTATTTTGCATTAGCATACGTTTGGTTCTAGATAGGTTTCTCTGTTTTGTTTTAGTCACTTCTTGCTCTACTTTTGTAGACGCATAGCCGACATGATATATCCCACTCTTTTTTCCCTGAACTTATCCGATTATTCTGTGATTATACAACATGTGGCTGCTTTCCAGTGAAAAGAACAGACCTGTTCGATATTGTTCCCAAAAACTTTTGCATGTGCCTCCCCCACGGACTTGGTTCCTCGTGTCTTTCCCCATGTGTGACGTATGCCATCTAAAGATAACTCTATGTGGGCGTAAACTAGCCTATAGGCAAGCAAAGAGTTTGGATTGTGGTTGTACCACAAAACGATATCCGATTCATGCACGGGTTAATACACTGACCCCGTCACCCGCTAGTTTGTAGTCTCAGAGTCGCCAATCCAGGTTCTAAACCCTTTCTGTCGTTGTACGAAGCCCCGTCTGGACTTGTATCTGTCTTTAGATGGGAGGGTACAGTATGGATTTCACATGTGTTCGGGTCTCGACATGTCGCGAGTACTTCTAGATCAAATAGAAGTCGGATATTTGTCGTTTTTGCTGTTCTTTGCTTATGCATGTGCCGATGTTCTAATACATACCTGTATTAGGTAGGCATTTCCTATGTAGAAATAGTGTGTGACACATGACATGAGCCGGTGTTTGACTATATAGGGTATTTAACCCTATATACTTTCTAGTGCGGTTAGATTACCTACTGTCGCAAAATATTGTAATTGCGAATAGCAAAGAGATGACAGACAGCAAGCATTAATTCAACGAGACTCCATCGATTTTCTTATTCGAACCACGATATTTTACGACCCTTCAACTTGCAAAACTATTCGCGACAATGTCCAGTCTCTCCGAAGTCGAATCAGAGTATGCGCTCTACAAAGAACAGGCGCGTATTTGCGAAAACACCACACCACCGAAGCATAATATACTAACGCATGTTACAGCTCGACGTTGTCCATACCCAACTGAAAAATGACCCGGAAAATGCTGAGCTCAAGAGTCTCAAGACTGAGTTAAATGAAATGATCGACTTGCTCAAAGAGTCACTCGCTGAGTTGAAGCAAAAAGAACAGGACTCTACAGACTCAGCCACCAAATCCAGCGGCTTCTCAAAGGTTTCTGGCCCAGGCACAGCGTCCGGTACTGCTGACGAAATACCCGCGTACCATGTAAATGACATGGTTTCGGCGCGCTGGGCTTCCGGTGATAGACAGTGGTATACTGCCCGTATCACGGGAATCACAGGCTCCTCAACAGCCCCAATGTACACGGTCAAGTTCAAAAGTTACGACACCATTGAGACAGTGCGCGCCCGTGATATCAGACCGTTGCACAACAATAAGCGCAAGGCCGAAGATGAACCGGTCACGTCGACATCCACCCCCACCAGTATAACACCGGCCGCCGTGGTGTCACCCACATCTACGTTTTCGCCTCTCCCAAGCTCCATGGCAGGGTCCTCGTCGGCGGGGACGGTGGTTTCTGCCGCAGCTAGTATCTACCCTGACCAAGTGGCCAAGATGAAGGCACAGCAGGAGGCCAAGGATGGCGATAAGCCGCGTAAGGCAAAGAAGATTAAGGCTAACAAGGAATTGGAGGCTGGCAAGTCGAAGTGGCAGGAGTTTGCATCCAAGTCTAAGTTTGCCAAGAGTCATAAGAAGGACAGTATGTTCCGTACTCCGGATGGCGCTTCCGGACGAGGTAAGTGACAAATTTGTGGTTCTAGAGAGTTGTTTGTAGTGTATATACTAACCTAGTTTACTATAGTGGGCTTTATTGGTTCCGGGAAAGCCATGCGGAAAGACACCGCCCGTACACGCCACATTTACCAACAGGTTGACGAAGACTAAACAGGTCAAACTAAAGCTTGTCTCGACACTGCGTATCCCCTCTTGTCATTGTTCCTTTCTTAATATCATCATTTCAGACTGTTGTTCACACTACATTTTGCTAACCCGGAGTAAGCCTTGTTTTCATAGCATCTGGGTCCCCCATCTTCATTCAAGGAAGCAATCGACATTTCATAGCTTCAATTTGGTACCTATATCATCGACCTCAGCATATCTTGGCTTTAATAGTTTTATTTTAGTTATTTACTGTATCAATCTGTAACTGTATTGGTTATTCATGTGTATGCATCTACACTGATTCTGTAATCTTGTCCTGTAGTCCGATAGTCTGTGCTACGCGCTGGGCTATTTGAATGAATGACTGTGCCCTTTTACCTTTCGGGTCTATAGCAACTGTTGGAACTCCTGATTCGGTGTCATGTCCAATTCCCTGGTCTAAAGGGATGTCTCCAAGCAAGGGGATATCGTGTTCTTTACAAAGCCCCGTCATCTTCTCATTGTGACCGAATACATGCGAGTCATGATGACAATGCGGACAGGTGAAGAGAGACATGTTTTGGACGAGTCCCAAGACAGGAACCTTTGTCTTTTTAAACATGTTGATGCCCTTGACTGCATCTTTGACCGCGAGGGTGTGTGGTGTAGATACGATTACAGCGCCTATGGACATGTTAGACTTACTTTGACGAAGACGAGCTAGTTAGTTAGTCAGTCACCCACCGTCAAGGATAATTTGCTGTGTGATAGTCAACTGTGTATCTCCCGTACCCGGTGGAAGATCCAAAACAAGGATATCCAGATGTCCCCAGTCCACCTCATGAAGTAACTGTTGAATAGCCTTCATGACCATTGGGCCCCGCCAAACCACAGGCTGATCTTCTCCAACTAGATACCCCATTGACATAGTTTTAACTCCATAGCTAGTCAACGGAACAAGTTGGTTATCTAAAAAAAGATTAATAACGATCCCGTCTGACAAGAACCCGTATACATACGTTCCGACAAAAGCGGTTCCTCCTGCAAATTAAAAATAGTCGGGATCGACGGTCCAAAAATATCCACATCTAGAATCCCTGATTTAAACCCCCCTCTAGCAAACGACAACGCCAGATTCGCTATACACATAAGTTAGTCAAGTCAAGTCCACCAAATTCATCAAAATCTCCAACTCACCCGCAACTGTACTCTTCCCAACACCCCCTTTGGCTGAAGAAACCGCAATAACCTTATCAACTCCCCGGATTTTCCTCTGCTTGGGAAGTCGAGCCCAGTACGGTGCAGTCCCGGACTTTGGGAGGCCCTAAGACACATAGAATTATTAATAACTAGACAGCAAACATAGTCAGAATATCCGGTCGACTACGTACCAATGGATTCTCGTGAAATCGTAAACATGTTCCGAAAAAGTGACGTGGGTGTGTGGATCTCATTGTCAGCCCTTTTCCAGCTTTGCGGCAGTGTATGCAAGTCCCAGTTTGTGTTGTTCTTTCAATGTTGTGCGAGGTAGTATCACGATATATGCTTAGTCAGCGCTGAATAGATGGGTCATGTACAGGATCAGTGGTAACTATTACAGAGGCACAGACAGTAGAGTATACATACAAAACATAGGTCACTAGTAACAAAGTAATCGTATGAAAAAGGACTCTGAAATCAAAACTATCTATCCTACACCATAAAATGGCCCTCCAAAACAAAACAGTAAAAACAACAAAGACATGATTAACCAAACAAATGCACAAACTCGGAAAACAATCAAGACAAGAAGGAAAATAAAGCAAACACACTTTACACAAAACCCACAGCTAGTAACCTTTTAGACAATAAAAACAATCCACCCGTTTCCCACAAGAGCAGTGGCCCTAATGGGTCATAATGTTCTTATAGTAGGCAATGCTCAGATCCACAGAATGCTTCAGGTGACCATCCTCGGTGAGCGGAAGGTTAAGAATACGAGGCATCTGTGAATCCTCGGCCGCCTCAACGACAATGCGAGCGACCACGGTACTCATCTCAGAAGCTGCAGCAACAACCAATGGCTCCTGGGCGACTGGGGTTTCTTGCATAGCAGGAAGAGTAGCAAGAATCTTAGAGAGCAGGTCAGTAGCGACAGGCTCTTGCTTAAACTTGCTAATGATAATAGCCAGGAAATCGCGGTAGATGTCACCGCCCAGGTTCCACGATGAAATAGAGTCCTCGCTGTTCTCAAATTCTGCCAACAGAGAGCCAAGAAGTTCGTAGTCACGTTCAATGACAGCCACAGGGGCGACTTGCTCAATGAAACGCTGGTGGGCTTCAGAAAGACTACCAGCACGTAAAAGACAGCGTACCTCAGCAGGCGCATCACGCTCGACACTGCGCATGTACAGAGCCTTGGCCTCCCACACCCAAGCGGATGGAACCTTGAACACCTCGGTCAGAGTAACAAAGTTGTCGTCAGACTCAGTACCAATAGATCCAGCATGCTGAGCAAGTGTGTCACGGATAGCCTTGGCACGCGAATCATTGTTACTCAAATGCAAGAAAACAAAGATAGCTTCAAGCCAGCTACCCTCGCTGAGTAACTGCGAAGCGAACGACAACGTAGCGGAATCCGCCTTAGTAGAAGCATCCTCGCCAAAAGTCATGTCAGTGGCGGAGGTCAAAGCCAAGCCAAGCTGCCAAGACAGTCTCCAGTCCAATGGAGAAAGCTGGCAGTTTTCAGGACGCAGGACAGCCTGAAGGTCGCCATCCATATCAGCATAAAGACTCAACAGACCCCAAAGGAGATCCTGACGAGAGGCACGGTCTTTATCGTTCCAAATAGGGGCAACGGCCTGTTTAATGAACCAAGGCTGAGGCAATGGCTCTCTTTTCTGGGAGATATCATTCTGGAACTTGTTGATAGCAGTAACAAGGTCATCACCAGGAGCAATGGCATACCACAAACGCAGGCCAAACGCCTGAATCCAATCCAAGGAAAACTTGTCTGAGATGGTAAAGGTCTCAGCCCGATCTTGGGGGGCAACACCAGACAGACCCTCACAAACACAAACATTGCCAGCAAGCATTTCGTACATCGCCCGGACAGGATCCGAAAATTCGGAAAGCATCATGGCACTTCTCCACTCATCGAGCTGTTCCTGCATGTCCTTCTTCATCGTCTCATCAGTGCCAATTAAAGACACCATAGTGGCGAGGTGGAAGTTCTTGCCGTCCAAGAGATGTTTACAAGCCTCTTGAATACGGTAACCAGCGATAGCAATAACAGCCTTCATCTCTGGTGTCTTAGAGAATGAAGTGTCAGCGGAGCGGGAAGACGCAACAAGATCCGCCCAAAAGGCAGAAAGTTTATCCTTGCGAGCCTTTCCGGACAGCTGCTCCGATGGATCGAACAAGATGCTAGCTAAATCCCAGACAAGCTTTTCATATGCGGCCGACACATCCGAGGTGTTGCGGTCGTTGAACATGGCCTTGAAAGATGACAACTCTAGCGAAGCCTTAGGAACACCGCCGACGATATTGATCTTGGCAAAACGCATGTGACTAGTGAGGAGATGTGCGGCACGATCAGTGGCAAGTTTAGCCATACGAACACCCGAAAGCTCATTGGATACTCGCAGCTTCTGGAATTCAAGAAGGTCGGTATCGTGGATCATGACAGATGATGAGTGGTTGGGCTGCGAAGCCGAAGCAAACACTACGGTACCATCATTAGCCCAACGGACACGCGTAGCCGGAGGAGCATTACCGGGAGCTGCATCCTGCTTAACAGGGCGATCGTAAAGGGACTAGTATATGAAGCATGTTAGTACCAACACAATGAATAGATATCACGTAGAATGATCGGGACCGGACAGGAAAGACAGCTTAATTTCAAACAAAACAAACTGAAACACCAATCTATTGATCAATAGGAGATCAAGTTGTAACAAAACGTCTTTCAGTGACGCCAAACTTTTCAACAATATTAACGCACCTGAACAAATCCTTTATGTTGTGTCTCTTGTGGCTTAGGCTTTGAACGCTCAAACAAAGAGTTCATGAGATCAATTGTCGTAGCAAACCCACGGCCGTCACCCACAATACCCAGTTGTTCGTGTTCGACCTCATCCTCATCCTCAAGGCCAGGTTGGCCGGCAAAAGTAAAAGGCATGCCTTTTTGTGAAGCACCAGAGATTAACTGGTTGCGCTTCACGGGACTAACCGTCTTTTGCAGCATATCCATCCAGTCATCGCCATCAGCAACCTCTACATGAACTGGGCCAGCGTTCATCTTGAGTGCACGCATACGAGCACGCAAGACGCCACCACCAACCTGTTCGAGAGCTCTTTCGCCATCACCTTCGTCCTCCACCGTCTCAGCCTCCGAGTCTTCCTCCATGGCCTCATCGGCCGACAAGTCTTCCTCAAGGGGCTCCGTAGCAAGATGCTTACCGCCAGCGGGGCCCGTCAAGTCCTCGCTGTCGGAAGAGACATATCCGTCGCCAAGATCGCTGTCCTCAACAGAGAGCATGATCTGGTCAGGCGCCGAACCTACGGAGCTAACCCCTAAAAAAGACTCTCCCTTAAAAGAACCATTCTGGACGTTGATAACCTCTTGATTCGGGTTGAATGCCCCAGGAAGAGGGCGCCGCTTGTTGCGAAAGTCAAATGTGTCGTCAAGCGCCGAGCTAGAAGACTCGGTAGATGGGCTGATGGAGACGCCCTGGGTGGCCGCTCCACCAACAGACAGGTGAGAGGCAGAGACTTGAGCAGCACACGGGACGACACCCTCAACGCCAGAGTTGTCTATCTCGATATCAGAGTCATCCTCAGAGTCATCAAGACCATACGTGGTGAAGTGCTCAACAGAGAACACCCAAGTAGCCGTTTGGGCGTTGTAGCTCTCGAACTCGGTATCCACAATACGACGCAGGCGGTCTTGGTGCTTGGCGACCTTTTTGGGGTCAACGCAGCCCTTATTTCCACGGGGCCATGACTGTTCAAGAGTGATTTGCGCTGGAACATTGAGGCCACGACCGACAGGGGGCTTCTTCTGCGACTCAGGATACACAGTAGCAGAGCGAGTCTCGAGGATAGCGATACCGCCAATGATGTTATCAAGGTCGATATTGGTGAAATCGACGGCCGGTTTGAACGCAACCTGACCAACATTTTCACGGCCAATGACAAAGTTCTCAACGTGCTGACGCTGTGCCCGGGTCATGGCTTTAATATCAGCGAGGCTTGGCGAAGTCCAGTACGCACCAGGCGCAAGCTCGTCATTATTGGACTGTGGCGCGGGCGATCCGGTCTCTTCCTCTTCGACAATGGCAAGTTCGCGGCTTTGAGAAACCTCGTGAAGGGACGGCATGCTAACACTAGCCTTGATACTACGCTCACTGCCAGCCAGAGCATTCACGCGCGACTTAAGAGCGGGTTGAGGAACTTCTTCTTCCTCGTTCGTGTTTGTCTCGAAAGAAACACGCTTACTGAGCTTCCGGCCCTGAGCAGGCCCGGCCTCAAGTAGTGGCTTGGAAGGCGACGAAAACAAGTCGTTGCGGAGATCTCTATTGATTACAAGCTTCTTGCCACCAGCACCAAGCGAGCTACCACTTCCAAAATGGCGTGACGCAACACTGGAGGAGAACGCACCAGGAGCCAAGATACTGTTGTTTGTGACTCCAGAAGAGCCCCCAAGGACACCATCTTCGGCGCCATATGGGCGACGAAGACTGCTACTGGAAACGCTCTTGGTCAAGCCCCGGGAAAGACTAGTACCCAGAAGGCTGCGGCCAAGGCCGTTGGCAGGGTTGGCCGGACTACTGGGAGCTCCAGGGCTACCGTATGTGCTGTAAGAGAAGCCAAAGCCACGCTTCTGGGGTGTCGCGTAACGCGAGCTAGACGCAGGGTTGAGTTTATACAAGGGAAGAACATTGCTCTTCTTAGCCTTGCCCTTTGAGGCCATTGGAGTAGCTAGTGGGCCTGGGTTAGACACCTCACCACCAGACAACCCAGCAAAGAGAGATGCATTTCCGTAAGCCGACACGTCGTTGATGCTAGCGTTGAGACCTTGGTTAGCAACAGCGCCGACTTGGGCGACGTTGTTCTGGCCCATGAAAGAGCCACCAGCTTGAGCACCAAACAAACCACCTTGGGCACCCATCTGAGTATTAGCAACACCAAAAGCAGAAGTGTTTGCAGGAGCGGCAGCACCGAAGAGACCTGCCGGTTTAGCAGCTTGGCCTAGGCCGCCAAATAATCCACCAGTGTTGTTGTTCGTGTTGTTAGCTGTCACACCAGAATTTCCGAACAACCCACCGGGTGCGGGTGCAGCTGCTGCAGAGGCCGAACCGAACAACCCACCAGCGGGGGCAGCAGGTTTCGCGCCAAACAGGCCACCAGTAGAAGCACCAGCGGTAGCTGTGTTAGCCCCGAACGCCGAGCCAGTGTTGTTAGCAGCAGTGCCAAAGAGTCCACCGGTAGTAGCATTGTTTGTAGGGGCAGCAGCAGCCCCAAAGAGGCCAGCAGGCTTGGCGGCATTGTTTCCGAATAACCCACCGCCAGTGGCAGCGGTATTGTTGGCTGCAACGCCGAAGGCAGAGGTGTTGTTGTTGGCAGCATTGTTGTTACCAAAGAGACCTCCTCCAGTGTTGTTGGTGGTGTTGTTATTGGCAGCTCCAAAGAGACCACCGCCTGCCGCGTTGTTGGAACCGAAGGCAGACGTTGTGTTGTTGTTGGCGGCACCGAAAGCAGATGCCCCGGTGTTGTTGGAACCAAAGGCACCACCTCCGAAGCCAGTAGTGCCGGCAGGCTTAGCGGCATTGTTACCAAAGAAACCTCCGCCGGTGTTGCTCGTAGCTCCGAAAGCGTTGTTCGTTGTGTTGTTGTTGGCACCAAATCCAGTGTTTGTGGTATTGGTATTGTTGGCATTTCCGAATAAACCACCACCAGTGGTCGTAGGGTTATTGTTGTTGCCGAATAATGAGTTGGTCTGGGTGGCAGGCTTGTTAGCACCAAAGAGACCGCCGCTCGTAGCGCTACCAAAAGCACCCGCTGTGTTGTTGTTATTGGTATTGTTGTTCGAGCCAAAGGCGCTGGTAGTGTTGCTGGCATTGTTGTTGTTTCCGAACAAGCCACCGCCAGTATTCGTAGATCCGAAAGTCGAAGTTCCGAATGCGCCGCCACCAGTTGCGTTGCCAAAACGACGTCCTTGCGCATAATCGGTTAAACGAAGCTCATCGGCAGAGTACTTCTTGTATGGTTCCTGGAATAAAAGGTTCTGGAAGGCGTTTGTGGTTGAAGATGTTCCCTCCTTCTCGGTAAAGGCCTGGAATGGAACAGTGTTGGTTCCGGGCGGCTCGCCAACAACTCCGAGTCCAGTGTTGCTAGTAGCACCGAAGGCATTGTTCGTTGTGGTGTTGTTGTTGTTTGAGCCAAAAAGTCCAGAGCCACCAGTAGTCCCGAACCCAGTCGAAGTCGCTGGCTTGCTAGCACCGAACAGCCCACCACCAGTGTTGTTGCTCCCAAACCCAGTTGAAGTCGTGTTGTTATTGTTGCTTCCGAAAGCGCCGCCGCCGCCGCCACCACCACCACCAAAGGCGCTGGTTGATGTGTTGTTTGCGGAACCGAACATACCGCCGCTAGTGGAAGCTCCAAATGCCGGCTTTGAGCCAAAAGCGCTAGTAGTGTTTGTGCTACCAAATCCGCCTTGAGAAGGAAGTTAATATCTTGAGTGATAAACAGTGCATGGTTCATAAACTCACCAGTAGTGTTATTGTTGGAGTTGTTGTTGGATCCAAAGCCAAACCCAGAGCTTGCACCGCTGTTGGAGTTGTTGTTGTTGTTTTGGCCAAAGCCACCGCCAAACCCACCGAACGCCATGATTACTACAATTGGTTGTAGTCAGGCAACTGAGGGGAAGGTTTAGGTGGACTCGGTATATACTTGTGATTTGGTGATCGAACGTGTATAATGCGCCTAGGAGTTTATGGTGCACTGAAGGTGATATCTGAAGAGTCAGATGATGCTGTATCTCCATGTATGATTAGTACAATTGCAAGAATTTGAAAATATTCTTGCTAGCGCAAAATGTAGGCTAGTTAAAGGGTAAACTAACCAAAGTTTTACACTGATGAGTGATAGTAGAGCTTGTGGATAGTTCAATCACAAGGCTGAGATATTATTATTCGCGAAGAAAAGAAAAAGGAAGAAGGTGTGAGAAATAAAAAGACTAGGCTCAGTATTTAGAACCTAATATTATGTAGCTTTCAATCAACAAAGCAAGCAATCCGGATAATCTCAACAGCGCGCAAATGTGTCATGAAGACACGAAAACTGCAGTAAATTTCTGGAAATTGTGATGCTATCACTGGTCGTGGAGAATCGGGAAAAAAAAAGTGTAGGCTGCTTGATTTTACTGGTCCAAGCCTACAGTACGGACCTTGATTGATTTTTTGCGTGCCTATAGCTATTGGTCGATAGCCTTGTTGCTCTGGATAAATCTTGCAGGTACCTATTCAAAGACACAGTTTTGTATACATTAGCAGGTACCGTGCTCCTCCCTGGCCACCCATGTCCAAAACATGCACGCTGAGTCAGCTATCGCGTCGCATCATGGTTGCTATTTTGTCGCGTCGCATTTGGAATGACCCCAGTCAAAATTACGAATCCCTGTAATGGAGCTCTAGGTCAGTTCCATGAATGAAATTATACATAAATTGTACAACTCTACGCATTAAGACCCCAAACAAAAACATTGTTATGCATTCAAACCCTGAACAGCTCTATAATATAACCCTTTTACTCGCGGTGTCGCATTTTTGTGAAGCACCAAATGCAAGTGAACTTCTGGTATTTGCATAGTTTTGACTTTGTCCAAACTACCAATTTCAACATCAACTACTTGACTTGACCTACTTCTTTTGCACAAACAAATACACCCTAACAGAAGTTCGATATATCAAACCCATCCAAGCCGGGTCGCCCAAATGAGTTATCCTCACCAAGCTCCTCGCACACCACCGAAACGCTCCCACGCTACAATGTCGCACGCTCGCGATAATCGTGTGTCCTTCCAACGCGAAGGCTATGGACGCCAGCAACAATCCCAGGAGCAGGCTATTGTAGAGGGCCAGAAGATCACAGAAGACCAGCGGGCAGAAATTAGACAAGCTGTAAGTTTCCATCAAACACCGGCATGTCGGCAGAACCTATACATTCAGCATACTGACATTTGTTTGTTCACAATTCGTAGTTCGACCTATTCGACCAGGACGGTGACGGGTACCTCGATTTCCACGAATTCAAGTTTGGATTGAAGACCCTCGGCTTCGATCTTCCCAAGGCTACGGTCTACGATCTCCTCACTACACAGGGTGTGACCCCTCCATGGCATCCGGAAGATGTACCATGCCCCGGACCGAGTCTCCGTATAACTGCACCGGCATTTGAGGGCGTGGCCGGAACCTTGATGGCCAACAGAGACCCCCGAGAAGACCTCGGCAGAGCGTTTGACCTGTTTGACGTGGACAGAGATGGAATAATTTCGATAGAAGACCTAAAGCAGGTCAACCGTTCCATCAAGCAAGGGGCTTCCGCATCAGACGACGATTTGAAAAACATGATTGCTCAAGCGGACTTGACAGGAAAAGGTGGTGTCAACAAGGACGAATTCATTGACATGATGGTCGCTGCCAAGCGCCGCCGTGGATACGGTAAATAGGTTGATTCTAATGCAACCAAGACACGGCCATTGTTGGACATGATGAAAGTGATTTTCTTTTGGGTTTAGAATGATTGGTCTGCAAGGAGTTTTGGGTATATCAAACTGGGTTGGGGACATTTCAATATATTTTTGTTTACTAAGTGTATGTAAACATGTACACCGGTCGTGGTGTATAGCAGTACCTATTTAGTGAACAACAGTGGTAAAACTTCGGCAAATATGGAGCTCTGAATATGTTGTAACTATAGATGGTTAATAGACCACAAACCGTCATTATGTTTGTAACGCCTGTGTATACGTAAAATGCGAGCAAGAAACGGGCAATGAGGTATTGATTAGAAAAGTCTAATGAGGGGATTCTCATTATGTTGATTGATATGCAGCGAGCAAACAGGTCCAGCACATAGGCTGTCCTGACCAACATGCCCTAAAACACATGCCCTAAAACACACTAACCCTTGGATGATGTACCCTGACATGACCCTCCAGCCGTTCGGTAGCATGTGTGTAAATCTTATTTGGGCTCAATCATTTGAACGTTTCATCGCTCGAGGATTTTGACAAGTGAGAACATATTCCGTGTATATTCCAGGAAACCTCGTAGTTCTTCAATTTATCACATGTCAAAGGATTATTAGTCTTCTTTGTCCTCGTTGAAAGAACAACTCAGAGCAAAAGAGCATAATAATTAGGGTTTCAGCCTTTCCTTCCTTGCCACCCCTCTATTTTCAGATTAGTTTCTTGAGAGCTTCAAACTCTCGGTATCTCATTTCAACTCCTGTATTAGGGGAAATCGTCATCTTCTTAGGATATGTTCACTGCGGAACCAATCCTTAATTATGGATGCTGATTGGGATGAGGTAATTTCACCCACAACAGCTAGTATGCATATTTTATCTAACCGCCATATCAATCCATAGGTTTCTCGCATCCCGCTCCCACCGGGGGTCAATGGAGGTCCGGTAGTTCTGACATGTATGGTGTTTGATACTACAAATGAGCTGTTATGGTCCGGGTACAGCAATGTGAGTTTTCGTGCATTATTTAAGTATCCGTCCAACTCACTAACATGCACTAGGGCCGGGTTACATCATTTGTTGGGTCCGAACTCCGTCGGTATAGCTCTTTCATGATCCAACCCACTATTGACGGTCCAGTACGTCAGATCTTGACCAACGACAAAGGTGTATTATGTCTTGCAGCCAAGACGTTGCACTTCGCCCAGAGAGGGGGGCTACCAATATGGAATATAAGGTTAGCCTCAGTCACCGTGAAATCCAAAACAAAAAATGTCATGCTAATTTGTGAGTAGACACAATGAAATGAAGGACCTTCAGTGTATGAGTTACACATCCAAGGGTACCTTTGAAGTCTTACTAGCTGGTATGCAAAACACTATGCTAGTGGTGGATACTGTACGTGGAGTTATTGTCCGCCATGTACCCACAGATTACCAGTATCGAATCATGAAGCGTAGCAAATACATCTACGCAGCTACCGACACTGGCAATGTGCACATACTCGATCCAACCACATTCGCCGTGATCAAGATTTGGAATGCCCATTCAGCTCTGATATGCGATATGGACGCTCAACACGATTTCATCGTGACATGTGGGTTCTCATTACGAGGCTCGGCATGGATTCGGGACCCATTTCTGAATGTGTTCGACGTCAAGAAAATGGTCGCTACGCCACCGATACCGTTCCCATCTGGTGCTGCTTTTGTTCGTATGCACCCGCGGATGTCAACCACTAGTATCGTCGTGTCGCATAAAGGCCAAATGCATGTTGTTGATTTGGTCAATCCTAACTCTAGTACTGTTCGTCAAGCAAAGACTTTGACCTTCCTCAACATGGTGGATATCGCACCTTCTGGAGAAGCGGTGGCCTTGGCTGATGCAGAGGGCAACCTTCATCTTTGGGGATATCCCTCAAAGATCCAATTTGCTGCCGGCACTGCTCCGGAGTTTGCTAGCCACGAGCCATCACCATCGTTTCTAGACTGGGAAGGAGAGGTGTAAGTTGACCAATTTTGTAACTTGAAAATGCAGTGAATCTAACATAAAACAACAGGCCACTAAACAAGGTAGGGATGCCATACTATCGGGAGTCTTTACTCTCTGCATGGCCTCCGATCATTTCAGAATTGTCAGCCCCGCCACAGAAATTGGATACCCACATGTTTGCGTCCCTTAGTAAGGCTGAGTGGGGATTTTATGGCCCAAATATCCGCCGGATGCCTCGCAACGTTGTCGAGAACACCCGAGATGTCGACAGAATCTTACAGCCAGGCCTCGTTGCACCCAAGTTTTTGAGTGAGCGCTCAAGAGTGGCAAGTAGCCAGAAGCTTCTACCAGCCCCATCAGGTACTCAAGCAGAGCCCATACTGCCTTTGAATAGCAGTGACCCAACCTCGGATATCCCAACCCGGTACAAAAACGTCGAAATCAAGTATAGCAAGTTTGGTGTCGATGATTTTGATTTTGGGTTCTATAATGAGACGCGCTATTCGGGATTAGAGATTCATATTACGCATTCATACGCCAACTCACTTCTTCAGCTTCTCAATTACATTCCGGTGGTCCGTAATGCTACCCTCAGACACACGGCAACGGCATGCATTGATGAGGGCTGTCTTTTATGCGAGCTTGGGTTCTTATTTGATATGCTTCAGAAGGCAGATGGTTCTATCTGCAAAGCATCTAATCTTTTGAAAGCACTTTCGTCGAACCCCAAAGGTAAGGTTTCCACCCGACGCCACTCAGATCAACAATTGAGTACTAACATGAGAATGCTTATAGCCAACCATCTTGGACTGTTAGAGGATGAACCTCATGCAAACACTTTGTTTCACCTCCTTCAGACATTGAATCGTTTTTTCCTCGAGAAGATTGCTACTGACTATGGAAGTAATGCAAGTCCAAATATTATGCTGCCTGTAAGTCATCTCACTGATACTGCCCGCGAATATTAGCTAACTGTGTCTAGATTTTCAACACAGAGGCTTCCAGTTTGATCAAATGTTCACAATGCAAGACAGAATACCCAAGACCGGGTCAAACGATGGCAACTGATTTGCTCTATCCTGATATGGTAAGAAGAGACGTAACCTCAAACGTGAATTTGTTTTTGTCCTGACTCGTTGCAAATTTAGGTTATGAGAGGGCCCAAAACTCCTCGTGTCACATTCTCTCACATTCTTAAGGCTAGTATTGAGAGAGAGACCAAATCAAAGGGTTGGTGTCGTATATGCCAAAGATACCAGTCACTTTCCACTAAGAAGACAATCACGTCGATTCCCGAGGTTTTAATGTTGAACTCGGCTATCACGACTGCCGACCAACGAAGATTTTGGTGTACGCCTGGCTTCCTGCCTGAGGAAATCGGCATTATTGTGGAAAGAGGACAAGTTTTTTGCTGCGAAGGGAATGAGCTTAAAATGCTGTTATCCCAGAATCGACATAATATCACGGTATATTCACTAGTCGGGATGTCCCTCAACATCGACGGAGGCCATGGGAATAAGCCACACCTGGTTTCTATGATTAATGGTAAGTATCCTCTCGGTTTGCCAGGATTCTATTCTTTACTAACTCTAAGTTCTATAGTGGCACACTCACACACTGTCCCAACGGAAGAAAAAGAATGGCATCTTTTCAACGATTTCCTGGTTCAGCCAGTCTCCGCTGAGGAGGCGGTCAATTTTGCGTCATGGAAGATGCCATCTGTAATTGCTTTCCAGGCCAAGAAGCCCCACAATGTTGTAGATGCCTCTTGGAAAGACTATCTTGATACCCGAATCTTATACAAGGACTTTGCGCCAGTGGCCGATTCTGACACCTTTAAAGGATTGGACATGGACTCAGAAACGCCCGGTCCTGATACAATCGTGGCCCTCGACACGGAGTTTGTATCTGTCAAACAACCAGAGATTGAAATGACAGCAGACGGAGAAAGAGAGACCATCCGCCCAATCGTCTATGCATTGGCACGAGTTTCAGTGATACGTGGAGGGGGAGAATCCGAAGGATTGCCGTTCATTGACGACTACATTGCCATCAGAGAACCAATTGTGGATTACCTGACGTCGTACTCTGGAATCCGTCCAGGCGACTTGGATCCACAAACTTCACGGTACAACTTGGTTTCGTTGAGACTGGCTTACAAAAGGTTATGGGTACTGTTGAACTTGGGATGCAAGTTTTTGGGGCACGGTTTGAAACAAGACTTTCGTGTCATCAACATACAGATACCATCGGACCAGATCATTGATACTATCAACCTTTTCTTCCTAGAGAGTCGACGGAGAAAGTTGTCTCTGGCGTTCCTAGCATGGTATCTTCTTAAGGAAGATATCCAAATGGAAACGCATGACTCCATTGAAGATGCTCGTACGGCATTGATGTTATACCGGAAATATTTGGAGTTCGATGATGCCGGTATCCTGAAGGCCATGTTACAGGATATATACGGCCAAGGAAGCAAGTACAGCTTTAAACCACCGCGGCCGCTAAGTGACGATAAGAGAAGCAGCACGCCACCGCCGAATGGGAGCATAATGACGGCACCAGTGACACCAACACCTACTCGTCACAGACCAACATGGGGAGCCACGGCCGGGAATTCCGGTAATGGATGGAATAGCGAATCTTCGCCGATGAGATGACCAGATCAGACATGTTTAAGATAAATTAGAAGTAATGAAAAAAAAAAAAAAAAAAAGGTCAAACCACAGTATAATTTTAGATTGTGATGTATTTTTTTTTTCTAACAGAACAGAGATTGTTATTTACTGGGTTTGTCTGTCATCGAGACTTAGACCCAAACGGCGCTTTTTTTTTTACGCCTGTCGAACAGTGATATAAAAAGCCATAAAAATATATGTACATAAGAGGACCGTGAAACCATTTGAAGAGAGGAAAGGAAATAGTGGGGAACCTCGGAAGCTGGAGTCCGAAATTCAAAAATGCGAAGGAAAAGAAGGCAAGGAAAAGCAAAGTTATTTAGTGAGCCAGCCGAGATAATCGAGTACGATCAATGTAACCATTCTGTGGGGTCGGACAGGGACATGTTAGTTACCGAAAAGAAAAGAAAGAAAGAGTGAATTCCGATGGAAAAAGTATGCAAAAGAATATGTTACTTACGAGTGTGGCGCAATGCGAACATAGTAGGTTCCGAAACCACGGTAGAAACGGAGAAGACCCTCCTTCTTTGCGACCTGCTTGAAGCAATCAGCCATACCACGATATGGCACCTTTCCATCGGGACCTGGCTGCTGCTTTTGAAGACGGGTCTTGACAAAGTCGAAGGGTAAGCTGAAGAAGGATGCGAAGAATCCGGCAATGGCACTGGCGGCAAGTGTCTGGTTACGGGGTGTCCACTCCGTGTTTGACTTAAGTTGTACCTTGGCTTCACTGAAGAAGGCGAGTTGGCCGAAGTTGAGGGACATGGCGCGGACAACGGTGGGTGTTGCGCCGGCCCAGAGACGAGCGATTCCTTCGTGGCGGGCGATGGAGGAGAGGGCGTCGATGGCCGAGGTGTAGTTCTTGCGTTCGGTGAGAGGCTTCAGTCCGTCACTTTGCATGCGGATGAGGGCAAGGTCAGCGGGGTTCCCGATTAACGCGGCAAGACCACCGGCTGAGAATCCGGCCGTTGCCCGCTCAGTGAAGCCCACTTGGCGATCTTGCGCATGGGCGCGCGCGGTGAGTCCGTTCATGAAGGTGTCGAAGAGGCCGAGACGTGCAGTGGTGTATACGGCTTGGCGGAGGAGGCCGGCGGAGAGTCCGGTGTAGAGGTCGGTTATGTGGCCGGTGCGGACGATTTCGCGGGCTACTGAGATAGGACTGGGGCGAGGGCCGGTGGAGACGCCTTCGCCGGATAGTTGGATGCGTACTTTTACCATGTCGATGGGTTGGATGCAGGTTGTGGCTACCATGCCGGAGAGACCGCCGTTTATAAAGGGGAGGGCGGCGCGGACGCTGGGCGTGTGTAGGAAGTCCACCTTGGCGGGAGCCGTGGAGGGGGACTCGGTGGATTCGATGAGACTGGGCATGATGGCTTGTTTGTTGTAGATGTGAAAAGTTGAAGAGGTGAGGTTGAATGTGCGGCTCAACAGGAAGACAGGGAAGTATAAATATGTATATGACGATGTGGGGACAATGATGTAAGGGCAGACCAAAGTTGTATGATAAGCTAGTTAACTAGGAAACGGGGGTATTGTTTATTCTCGGAGGAGTCAGCCGAATAAGTTGATAGTTTCAAGAATGAAATAAGAAGCAAAAGAAGATGTGGGGTCTCGATATATATAGTATTCTTTCATATCCAGAAACGGAGAGGGGAAGCGATCAATTACCGGAACGGATATCTCCAAGTGCTTGTCAGGCTCTACCCGAACCCCCTCCACTAACGACAGAACCTCCCTTCTCTATCTTGAACAAAGCTTGTACATATCATTGGTCCTTCTTTCTTGATGGCTGTGTAGCTCTTAGACCATACTATCTAAGTAGATTATTTAGCCGTCTTCTCTTTCCTATCTCGGCCCATGCTGTTGTTCCTTCCTTAGCTGGGACAAGGGTTGAATGTAGGAATGGGTGAAACGTGATTCGCTGACGGTTAACATGTGCCGCAGTAGGTAGGTTTATAGGGAGGTACTGGTACATACAATGCAGTGTAGTGAATATGCTTTTGTGGATTCACTCGCTTGATGTGGTTGGGAGGGGGAGTTGATGACATCACTGATTTCCGTATTTATGGTTTCCGAGATAGGGGGTTGAGAGTGGGTGTGGAGGCGATGAATGAATGCTGTATTTAGGTGACACTAACCTGTGAGTTCGAAAAAATATGGACATGCAATTTAGATATTGCCATGTTTCCAGATACATTTCCAACCCGTCTGTCTAGCCAACACGGTAGTTTCCACCCCGTGTGTGTCCACGCTTGTGCTTCCCATATGTGCAATGCAGTACAACCAACATCTCCTATAACCACACATTCCAAAGTTTCCAGCCAGAGAAAACGCGAGCGAGGCAACATTGTCTTCGCTTCCCATGGTGATGCAGGAGGTTCGGAGACGAGGTATTGACAAGCCCGAGAAAACTCCTTGGATATGAAGGAAGTTGTTGTATGTACATAGGTATAGCTTGTAAGCAATCCATTTGCCTGTTCAGGAACGGATTTGGGCACGGATGAAGTGACAGAGTCCCAATGCGACATTCCAGATGTGTTTTTACAGTATATTTGGCGTTTAGCACATTCTGATACGGGCGTGGGTGGATTCTGCAGGGGGCACAGGTGAGTCTGAGATGTGTTTATACTTATCAGTGAGTGAGTTTGACAAAGTAAGTGAGTCGGCTACTCGTATAGTGTCACAGGTAGTCTCAGAAGTCAAGTACATACATACAATTTATCCACATTTACCGGCTGTACATCACGTACCTACACCTTCCCCTCATTCGCCCGACAAAGCCAAAATTCATCTACCCTTCTCCAACAAACCACGCCGTCCGGAGTCAACCGTCAACCCAGTAAACCCCCGCATTTTCCCGGTGCCCGTGGTTCTCAAGACACTACAGCCAGTCCCGTGCCCAGCTACTCTAATCGATTATAAATAAATGCATATTACCCGATGCTCGAATCACGAGAGTTACGCCTGGTCACGTGACATGCTAAATTGGTGTTACCTTGATTAGATATGTATATCGGATAAGTTGATAGTGATTGGGTGGTTCTGTTTGGTCCGATCCGACGATATCGCCGACGGTTTAGTTGAGCCTCGGGTTTGGTTACGGTAATTTGGGTGGCTTACTCCAAATAGTTGTACATGTATCACGTAGAAAGTTGAAGTTGAAGTTGGTGATGTGATTCAAGTTTGGAGGGAGATGAATGGTAGGGTTAGACCCTTATTTAGATGGGGATGTCCGTATGTGTTGACTTGAAGATGACATAGACACAAGCTTATAGACGAGCAATACCATAATCATCCAATCAAGTCTCCGTGAGAGGTAAAGTGACCAAAGACAAAAATCCCAACTAAAGACATCAAACCCTCTTACCCCACCTTCTCCAAGGCCTCACACCAAAGAGGCCGCCAGTCATTACACTTTCTCCACGAATCACCATCATCCACACTGTCTTGTTCCCCAAACCTACCTCGATGTCTTTAAAGCGTATTCTCGTCTCGATTGGATATCTATGTTCCTAGCTTATTTCATTGTAGAATGGAAGGCGCGGAGAAACTTCCATTGTGAAGCTAGAGATGTCTTGTGTATTGCGATGGGATCATGAGGATGACATGTCGGTGACTCCTTGGGTAGTTTGGTTGATGTGATTGGTGAAGAAGTTGAATTTGTGTCTTTGCGAGGTAGGACTGGGATATATAACAATAACCTCGTTTGATATGCCATGGACGATATGTCCATATAAACCTCATGTATCGACGGTATCTTCACTCATCGATTCCTTGTCACTCATCCAATTCATCAGCCCTTGAGCCGATAGTCATTCTTTACCAACTCAACAGTCACTCTTTTCCAAACCATCATCACTACTTATTATAATATCCCCTCTATAATCTTAATCATCATGAAGTTCACATCCAACATCACGACTCTCTGCATCATTGCTCTGCCCTGTATGGCAACTTCATCCCGCAACTGCCAAGTAACCTCTACCACCCCCTCTGGTGGTCGTCAACTGGCCATTGCCATTGACTCATCCGGATCCATGTCATGGAATGACGAAGATAACCTCCGTATCGACGCCGGTAAAGCTCTTACCAAGAAACTTGTATCCGGCGGTGACAACCCCGACGCAGTCTCAGTAATCGAGTACGTACACCTCCCACATATAAAGATTCCCAACTAACCCCCCACAGATTCAGCACCAATGCTTCCCTCCTATTCCCCCTCGGAAACCCAGCCCTTGCCATCTCCTCCTTCGACTCCATCGATTCCTATGGCGGCACCAATATCTACAGTGGCCTGGAACTAGCTCTCTCCTCATTCTCCTCCACCCCCAACGGCCCCATCGCCAACAAAACCGGCATTATCGTCCTCACCGATGGTGTCGACGACGCCCAAGAACGTCTCATCAACAGCATCAACTCGGCCGGGTCCCTTGGTATCCGTGTCAGTTTCGGTTTCCTTGACCCCAATCCTATCAAGAAGAAGGATCTTGAGGCGGCGATTTTAGCGACTGGCGGGACGTTCATGTCTTTTGCGGAGGCGGAGGTTATTAACTCGTGGTTAGTCCTTCTTGTTGATAATGGACTTACGGGAGTTGATGGGGCAGGAGCTGGTTCGCAGAGTTTGTTGCATAGTGTTTCTGTTTCACGTAGTACAGAGCAGCTTCCTGCTGAGTTTGTCTATGCCGGTGAACAGGGTGAGACTATTTCTTTTGATGTTAGTCCGTTGGAAGAGTTGGACTTATCAATCGAGGTCGTTGATGGTTTTGGTAACTCCCTTGGATCTTCTAGTACCACCGGGAGTGACACTTCTGTCAAGGTTACTCTTGATGCTGACTCTGACTTGACTTTGCGAATCACCTCTATCACTAAGAAGACTATTCCCGGTGTATTCCAGGTGTCGTTGAATTCCTCATTAGGTTTATCCAACTGCAACCTGACCGACATTCCAAGCAACAGTACGACCTCCATGATCGCCACCCCTACCAGCACAATCAACATTCCTCTCTCTACTGACTCTGTCACCTCTATCCCTCCGTATACTACCGGGACCTTTGGTAACTACACTACCACGGCCATGATCAACGCCACCATCACCGTGCCCTGCACCGAAGGGTCCTCCTCCACAGTTTCTATGACCGTCTCCTCATCCAACGTCACGGCTCCGTCCATCATTACGTCTTCCGGCCAGTCTGTGCCCTCGGGGTACATTTCAAGTTCCCAAATTCAAGACCCGACCACCTCAAGTAAGGCTTTGGGCACAGCTGGCACAGCGAGCTTTGGCGCATCCACGCTGATCACTTCGGGTACGGGATATGTCCCTAAGGTTACTGGTACTGGTAGTGTTCGCGGTCCTAGCGGGGTTCCTGGGGTTGTTACTGCCGGAGGTTCAAGAAACTCGTTTGCGGGGTTGACTGTTTTATTGGTGGCGGGGCTTTCGTTGTTCATGTAGATGAGGTAGTATCTCAGTGTTGTATGTATCTGTGGCTAGGAAGATGGTTCATTTAATGAAATGACTTTAATAGACTAGAAATTCGAAATAGCCTTGGTTCTGGTGCTGATGTGCGGCCCGCAGTGCATTGATCTAGAACGAACAAGACTAGTTCATACACTACCCACCAAAACGGTAATGATATTCCTACTGACATGATTATACACTTCAGCTTAGTACCCAATCAAGTCCATCAAGGAACTTTTTTCCACACAATGTCATACCGGAATCCAGCACCAGCGTAAAAACTTAGCTCATAAGAAACTTCGTCGTCGATCTAACGAGATAAAGTGATAGGATCTCCCATGTCATGAACGCCCCGCAATGAGCGACTACCAGGATCCCAAGGTTCCTAGTCCTTGAAATCAACAACATTAGCTAAACCGCACAGCGAATGACCGAGAGTCGTGGTGAGCAACTTCGGGGATCAGGTTCTCTCTTGGCTGATATTGGATGAAGTAAGCTGGAGGAGGAAGAGGAGAAAAGTTCACCCAATAAGGACATAAGATACCCCTTTCTTAGAAGACGAAGCTATCGAGAATTAACACGAACTGTGGGGAAACCGGACATATATCCTAGCCAGGGTAACCCGCAACTACCGGCCTCGATGGTTATGAAATAGACTAGAAAGATTATTCAGTATACGGAAAACAAGACAATCATGTCTCTTGGTTGGGTGTAACTATCGATTCACGGTCGAACCCGGAGATAAGCTTTTAGTTATAGGGAGAGGAGCTACACATGTAAGGAGGGAAGACGTGAAAAAAGGAACTGTTTGGGGTAATGTCTTGATTGTATGTCGGTGGTTTCTGAGTTTCTATACCTAGTTTGGATAGATGACAAGTCGATTCCTTGATGACGAAGACGCCCTAACAAGCATTAAGGTGATTCAAGATATTCTTCTTCTATCCCTTCTAGAATCCGTCGAACTTGAAACCGGAGACCTCCTATTTACAAAGCATTTCGCCAAGTCTAGTTCTTCCAAAACCCTGCCCGAGTTAGTAATCATCATCATCGTCGTCGTCGTCGTCACAGAGTAATAAATCTCCTAAAAGTTAAAGCGAGTTTATCACACTCCACCATTCTCCAAATGAGAAAACGTCTGTGCTTTTATGTCTGGGCTACATCATAAGAAGGGCGGGAAAGTCTTGGTGGTTCTCGCGTTAATGCTCGTGTGGCGAAGAGCTGAACATGCAGGTCTATAGTAGACTCAGCTAAGATGATCAAATGAGGAGAAATCTTGACAATCGTGAATGAAACTGGGCGTATTGGAAGGGAAACTTCGGTCATGGCGATGTGATGTGACGAAATGGTGGTAGTTGTGAAGTCTGAGTTTACATAAGAATCAGTTAATCGACAAGGGCGTATGTAGTCTCTGTAAAAACCAAATTCATATTGTAGTAGATACTTTTCTTCATAGTCGATTCAAACTCACGGCAAAGAAAAAGAAAGAAAGCCCCTCTTTTGGTGCCGTTTACAATTCCCGTTCACGACGCTTCAGCCAAGTATCGGGACCGATAATTACACCAAGAGAAAGAGAAGCTTTAGCGAGACTTGGAAGCCCGTCAAGTTCAGGGTATTTGAACTTGGAGCATTGACAAATTCTCATCAAGCACGAGGCACGGAGAGCCGTTGTCGTCACGCAGAGTTAGGTTAGGGTTATACACGAACCAAACAATCAAGGACCCAGGTTAATATGCCGTCGAAAGCATATCCGAATTAGGTTTTTTTACTTTATTCAAAGAAGTGAATGCCTAGAATCTGTCATGAGCCATATAGTCACATTATCATCGGAAGCATAACATGTTGATGTAACTATGTACATGTTAGTCTGCATCCAGGCCAAAGCGCATGTAACGGCAGAGCCCACAGGTGCGTGTATTGTACAAGTGCACATTGCGGAATGCGACATGGCCACGCTGACAGGGCGACATTATCGTCTTTACACTGGGGCAATTTGTTTATGGTTACAGTGGATGAAACCTCATTTTTCAACGTGTAATCCCGAAGCCGAGATGTTTTTTGGTTGGTTGGTTGGTCAGCATGATGATGGTGTTTTAGTCACCGGCCACAGCGAACGGATCAATACCATGGTTTGAACACCATCACATTTGACGTCAAGGCTGAAAGGTCCATTGTTCTAGGTGTTTTCCGAACTTTCATTTTCTTTCTTTGATCAGGACAACCCGAGACAAGCTGGGACCGATACCCTAAACATGTCAGAACCACATATCGCAATAATTACAGGATTTTGCCTTGAGTATATGAAACACACGGGTTCAAAGATGTCCGTCTTTCAAGTATGTATGTATCTGTTCTTCTCCCGGCTGCTCTTGCCCGTGATATGCTTCCGGTAAGCGTCCAAGCCTAAACCAGTTTTTGTTCTTCCCGCATATGTATATTTGATAGGCCACTTTGCGTCGAGGAAATCCCTAGGTTGTTTCTAATTCTGACGAGTAAACTGGAAGGACCGCATACATACATATGTACATACATACCACCAAAGTGACATTGTGGCTTAAACTTATAGACATCAGGTAAAATTAACGATAGGCGTAGAAAAAGCCTCATTGGAGGAAGGTAGATTAGGATTATTCAGTGGCACAATAGAGTTTGTGTTTCTTTCTTTTCTTTTTTCTACGCTACATGGTGGTGTTCATGAAACCATGAATCGAGCTTCTCTACGTCGGGACATTTAACGAACGGATGAATTTCATGTTCAATGCCCTAGCTGACTAACTAACTGACTGGCTGGCCATGCGAGATGTGCACGCACGCACGCACGCATGCACGCGTGTTAAAGGTCTGGGGTTCTGCGTGGCAATTCCACATGGGAAAATCTGTGACATTCTGTTTGTCGCGCATCATTTAGACAGTGCAAATGATTTGTAAGTAGACGCAAGCTGAAGAATATCTGTCTCGGGTATCCCGTATGTCCCTCCAAAAAAGCGCCCTCAGAATCCACGAAGTCTCATCAAAGAACTGTCTTGTAAATTCATCAAACATCTAACTACCCAATCTTAACGTCATTCACCAACATCCATAATTATATGCACTATACAAAACAAAAACCACGCTGTGGAGTTTTCTAAAAGCTCTAGTCCAGTAGTCCAGGGGCCATTCATGATGTGCGCAAGCTCTCCCTGTAATGCTAAGCCGGAGAGTCCTTGACCCATGTAACGTACTTTTCTCCACGGGTCGAATTAGGAAACCACCAAACAAAGAAAGAATTTATTGATTGCCCTGAAAAATAAGAATAAACTATCACGATTTGACAACTACCGCTAGAACCATTCCTCCCTCTTATGGAAGTCATTCTCCTTTGAATATGTAATCCCGGCTTGTTACAATGAGAGAGCTGGAACTTTCAAGTCATTTATTAGGGACCCCGACCCCACGATTTTTTTCGGATCTTGTTGAACTTTGGGGCGTTTCTTGCATTATAACATGTATTAACATTCTATTTGCCCATTTGCATCATCTACGTTTCTACTCTTCATCGTCATATACTATCACCACATATTCACCATGGACCTCATCGCCGCCTGGAAGCTAGTCTATCAAGATGACCTCCCAAACGACATAACACCATTCCGAGACCTTCTAAAAAGCTACAGCCACATTCCCGAATCTCAAATATCCTCGCACCTCCACACAATGGTGCGTAAACTTAATCCTCCTCCTCCGTCCCACAGCACAAACTAACAAGATTCTCTCCAGCGTAACAAAGCCTGGACTACCTGCCGAACTCCATGCATAGGTAGATGGCGCTTCCTGTACAACATCTCCCCAACAGACGCCCGCTACAAACTCGCCGTCAATCGCCTAAAATCCGTCTTCTCCCGCGACGTCCTACTAGATCTTGGTTGTGGAATGGGCCAAGCTATGCGCCAACTTATCAACGATGGAGTTCCCGCTACTAGAGTCCTCGGGACAGATTTACACCCTGCTATGATTGATCTCGGCTTAGACCTATTCGGTGACCGTGAAGAGAGTGTCGTCTCAGGCGCTGTATTCTCAGGAAAAAGACCAGCCATGGGCACAAGATTCGTCGTAGCAGATCTCCTAGACGACTGTGACCCGGGAATGAAACTCCTAAACGAAAAAGTAACAATCATCCACGCCTCCAACTTCTGGCACATTTTCTCCTGGCACCAACAAATCGACATTGCCGTCCGTCTAGTCTCCATGCTCAAACCCGGGACTCAAAACGCCCTTATCTACGGCCGTCAAATCGGTCAACGAACCGCCAGTACCCCGCCCTCCTCGCCACTATACGACGACGCCTTTGACTTCCGGAACCCCTCTGGTGCACGATCACCATCCGTCTCTTCGATATCCAGTTTCGACTCTGACGTTGCTCCGTTTTCTGACGCCGGCTCCGTTGCATCTTCGGTTTCTTCGGTTTCTCAACCTGCTTTTCTACATAATCATGAAACTTTTCAACTCTTTTGGGATATTGTTGGGGAACGTACCCTTACGAAATGGCGGGTAGAGATGGATTACATGTCCAAGACTACAGCTCAAGTCCCCGGTTTCACAGACGACTCGTATGTCGTCCATTATGGTGTCTACCAAACCAAGTAGACATGTTTTATCATGTCCATTGTACATTACTTTTTAACGGCCTTTTCATCTTTTTTTCCTTTGTTTGGGAATATAACAGCATAGTTGAACTAAGAGGGATTACAGAACCTCGTTCACACACGACGCATATAGATACAGCTCGTACTTCACCTGTCATTCAAAATTTATACCATTTGATTCTTTGTAACTTGATCTGTGCAATAATATTCAATTCTGTGTTCTTGTGATCTTGTGATCTTATCTTTACAATCATCATACTTCCAACATACAAACGACTCTCTACTTCCCCTCAACCGGCGCATTCCGTCCGGCTCTTCTAGCTCTTCTCCCCGGCCCATTACCCTGAGGCGCCTCATCACCAACTGGAACAACCTGCTTATTCTCCTTGTTCTCCTTATTCTCCTTCGCTTCACCAACATTTTGACCCACCTTCTGAGCTTCCAAGACCCGTCGACCCTTGCCGTTCTTTCCATTACCATTAACATTACTATTCCCCACTGTAGGAACAGAAGGCGACCCGGCCACTTTATCAGAAGTAGCCGCGCGGTTCTTAGCTCGAGGCGTTCCTCGTTTATTTGGTTCTGTTGGCTTTTCGTTGGTTCGGGCGGGTTTACTGTTGCCACCTCCATAGCGAGATGGATCCTGAACGGATGATGGCTTTGATGAGGATAGAGTAGCGTTGGCGTCTTGACTTTGCTTGCGACCTCGGAGTGAAGGCGTCGTTGTCACGGATGAAGATGACCCGGCTAGCACGTCTACCTCGGATGTCTTCGCTTTCGCTTTACTTTTCCCCTTTCCCCTGTTTCGCGTTGAACCCCCCGGATCACCAGCCAACATGGCGTTCTGTTCCGACATTAACTGACGAACCAACTTCATCGACTTCTTATCCTCCTCCTCACGAGCTCGTAACCGTTCTTGTTCCTCTTCCCACCATTGCAAGAACTGTTGCTCTTCTATGATCTCTTGTAATGGACGGGAGCGAACAGTTTCGATTTCTCGTTCTTCTTCTCTTTGTTGTATCTGTTCACTAAAGATATCGTCAAGTTTAGCCGCTGGCCCGGTTGGCAGAGGAGGAATTTTCATCTTCAACTTGGGTAGAGAAGGCGATTCTCCTGGTATAAATGAGCCCAGACTGAAGGATCGATTGGGAAGTGAATTATTGGGAGTGGTCGCCTTGGCTGGACCACCAGAAGGCCGTTGAATAGGACGGGACTGTGCAGATGCAGAAGGTCTTCGATCTACACATGTAGATGGCGAACTAGACATCGGCATAGACGACGTGAACGGAGACGACGAAAGCGCCGGTGCTTTCTTGGGACGATGTGATGTGACACTCTGCCAACCTGATTCCTCCTCCAGCGTCGTATCTGCCATGTTCTCAAACATCAACGGAACTGACTTATTGTCAGCTTGGAACTGCGCCCATGGTGCTGAAGGAGGAGGTCCCGAACTTTGACCAAGAACAGTGACATCGTCAAGCGCTACACGCTCGCGCTTAAAAATCGCCCGCTTATTTGACTTCTGTGCTGACAGCCCATTAACTTGCTTTTCCTTGGATTGCTTCTTAGAAGGAGTTGAAGACAGCGGATCAAGTTCCATATCAAACATCATTGAGTCATCTTTAGTAGATGTCCTTGGTGCATCCACGGGCTCTGTCGCAGTTGCCTTCTCTTTGCCTTTGCTACGAGGCTTGGCGTACGGCGATATGGCAGCTGAGTGGCCATCTTGGGCACTCTCTAGGCGACGATTGTTAGAAGACTTGGCAACGCGCTGCTCCTCCTTCCATGCCATTTCCCGTGCTCTGATACGACGCTCTTCTGTGACTTCTTCCAAGAGATATTCATGTTGTGCGTAAAGAGCCTCTATAGTACGCGAGCGACTATGGGGTTGGAGACGATACTGATGTTTTCGTACAGTATTGTTGAGATCAGAAATGAGCGCACTTTCCATTTCCTCAAGCAAGTGGTTCTCAAGGAAACCTTCCATGTTAAGCACAATATAGTTAAAGGCCGCACGCTTGAACTTGTCGACATAGGAGAAGTGTACTTCCTTCAAAATGTCAGATACGTTCCACATTGTAGCATAATGGGCGAGTGCATGCTGGCAGCTCTCCACCATTCTATCGAGCATGAGTTCGTTACTTAAAGTAAGAACATCAACGACAAAAGAACCCCATGAGTCCAAGTCCGGAATAACGAGATCGTAGAAAACATCCGGTCCTGTATCGGTGTATATATGCTCCAACACTACATCAAACCGGCTAGATGGCATGTGACTTAGGTTAATGGTCACCAGTTCCGACGGCCCCAGCTTTTCTCTCCGATCTTGAAGCCATGCACCTCTAGACTTTCCTTGGAACAATGCATTAAAGAAAGGGCATCTCTGGCAAAGAATATGGGTGTGTGCTGGAACTAGCTTGTCAGAAAGCTGAAGCTGCACGTCGGCATCAAGCCAAAAGCTTGTATCCGCCATTGCCTGACTAAAATCCTTGCTGAGGGCTGGCTGTACTGGACAGTGAACTCTCGCAGGGAATTCCAAAGCCATCATACCCAACGTTGAAGCAACCTTCATGAGATCAAGGCGAGCCTGACGGAACTCCAGCGAAAGGTGCTGTGCATTATGGACGACATCACCAAAGGGGAGGATCCATTCTTGATACAAAAATGTAACCACAGAGAATAAAACAAATGTGTCAACATCTTGAAGTTCAATCCTGATAGTCCCATCGACATTCGAGTAATGGAAAACAGACCGGTGCTCGGGCAGTTCGGCAGTGGCTTGATTAGAAATCAACTTGCGAATAGTCGGAGAGCGACCAGTAAGCATCCAACGATGCACTGGAATTTGACAATCCGGATCTCTGGATGTCGATATAAAGGCATTATAACTGTGCTGTTTTAATACATGAGCCTGGCTTGTCAGATACATGCGGACATCAGAGGAAAGATCTTCACTGATGAGCATTTCGCGACCAAGCCCTCCAATCTGCTCTTTCATCTTAGGAAAGTCATCAAGCCAGAGCTTAGAGTTCACTGCTTGACCCCTGATAGCCTTAAAGTTGATAAGTGGTGAAAGCTCGGTATATGCTGACGCAAGGTTAGATCGAGAGACTTTAAGATCTGATGTGGCAATAGTTGGCTCATGCCGAAGCACCGCATATGCTCCAAATGCTGAACCCCGTACAGCTACGGCGCCGGTGATTGACGGGACACGTTGAAACTTAAATGGCTCCCGTTTTCTACTCGAGGTGTGGCTCCCTCGACAGTCGCTCTCTTTCGTTTGATCACGGCGGATTCGATGCCAAACAGCGCCAGAACGGGTGCAGATGATAACAGAATCTTCCTGACCAATTCCAACAGACACGGCTTCATCCTTGCGGGAATGCCAGATTCTTTGTGGTGTGGTTACAGAAGACTTGATCTTTGAAGGTTTCGTGGTAGATCCTGCAGCGCCACTGCTCTCTTCTTCGCGTAAGAGATTCATCAAATACACTTCGCCACGATCTGACAATGCAGCTATTGTGTCTCCAGCACACGATATATAGTTTATAAGTGTGGTGGAACTAGCAGGCGTCCGTCGACTACTAGAATTACCAGACTGAAGCCCAAATCCAGACAGAACGTCTAGAACCGGGAATCTAACAATATTGTAGCCATAGTTGGTGAACACAATAATCGTGCGGTTTTGTAGCAAACAAGCGGTAGCCCTATCGGTGGCACTAGCCATCATGATCGGACTATTGAAAGCGGATGCAGCAACCTTTCGGGGTAATGGTTGGACTTGTAAGGATCGAGAATCGGCGTCCATCAGAGCTAATTGCCCGGCATTCTTGCCCCAAGTGTACAGCGAACCTGCAGTAAACGCAACAGAGTGAATAGCTGATGCAGCCACGCCCTTTATCTCCTCTCTTTTGAGAGCGTTGAATACTTGACGTGGAACTAGACCCATGGGTTCTTCGTCAGGCTTTGCCGGCGGAGGAAGGCTATATCCAAGCTGGCTGTGTGTGTTGGATCCCCATGTCCAAACATGGCCATTGTTTGTCAAGGCCATCGAGTGATTTAAGCCCAAAGCAACATTTACCACTGTCCTCCGTGCCAAATCGTTCTCTACTGGCACAAATCGAAACTGGTCGTTTTCATGACCGAGGCCCAAACGTCCACCACGACCAACACCGGAAATATAAAGGTTTCCAAAGGGGTCGTCAGTGATGATTGCAGTGTGTAACTTAGAAAGGACCATGTCCTTAATAGATACACCCTTGGAAAGCACTGCCTGTGAAATATCTTCCAGTTCAGCAGGAACGTACTCCATATGCCCAAGTCGCGCAGAACAAAGCCACTGGTAACACTCTGTTGTTCGCTTGATAATCACCCGTTCTGGGAACTGGCGGTCATCACTATCTCCAACGCCAAGGGAGTGGTTCTTATTGCTGCCAAACATGTACAGCTCATCGCCAGCAGCTCCAATAGAGGGGTACTCGTCGTCAGAACTTGATTCTGCGTCAGACTGATTGTCGACATCCTCACCAACATCGACGTTGACATTGTCAACGACAATATTTGGATCTTGCGTAGCATGACGCCGAGTAATCTCCCGCTCTGTCACTGTTACCCGGTACAAATCGAAAGGACTTAAACCTTCTAGGTCCTTAGTTTTAATGAGCTGGCCAACTTTATAAGTCCCCCGGAGATCATCCCGAAGATTGTTGTACTCCTTTTCCAGCAGAAGGCGGGCAATGGCGATATTCCCGCTGTATAGTGCTCTATGAAGCGCATTCCACCCATTCTCGAGATCCTGGACATAAATGTCGGTAGATGGATGATCTATCAATGCCTCGACATAGCGAATGGCGTTGACGTCTTCCAACACAGTAGCCCTATGAAGTAACGTGAGACCCGCATGGTCCCTGGCATTAAGCTGCGTCTTGGTGATAGAAGCAGACTTCCCTTGTGACTTCTTAGAGCGTGATGTCTTTGCTGGTGAAACTGAAATACTGAGCAAGCTGTAATCTGATGGCTCGCCGTATCCTCCAGATATAGATGTTCCCGATGATGGCGAATCTGAAGCCAATACTCGACAGAAGTTATTTACATCCCTTTCCCAGAAGAACTTCCACAACTGGGCGGCCATTTTGACAAGACTTCAATCCACAGATTTAAGATTGCTTTCGGTCTTGATTGCTACAAGTGAAACCTGGGGTTTCGGTGAAAAACAGACACCGTCTGTTGTTGTTGATTCCACACAAACCAAACAAAAACAAACAAGTAAGGAGAAAATTGAAAATGCAAACTGCGACACACAAGTGTTAGTAACTCAACTATATCAACTTTAGAGATGAGAAACTATTGCCTTTTATCGAGTCTCCAAAATAAGATCTTGTAAGTCGAACTTATCGGATTTAAGAACCGGACTGTATGACGATACGCTCGTGTTGGGATTCGACAACAAATAAAGCTATAGAACCAGGAGTAGAATCAATGGGCAAACAACAAAAAGGTCTGCACACAGTGATAGTTTCCGTGGCAATCAATGAACATTGTGAAGTAATTTCTTGTAAATTCTGATATATATGTGCGGGTCAACACGATATGAGATGAATCATTATGTCTACCATCAATCGAGCATTACTGTCCATACCAATTGGGATCGAATATTTCCCGAAATGGCAAAGTGGCGTTTCCCCTCTCCAGCTTACTCAGGCGGCTTACGATGCATGGACCAATCAGAAGCTATAAATCCGTCGTCAGGAACAAGTTAGGGCTCTGATGGGCCAACATTCACTAAACGCCACGTATTACTAAGCGGGATGTTATCGTGGATGTTGTGGCGGAGTATGATTTCCTAAACAGGATATAGTAGTAGTGGTAGTATGTGCATCCTACTTGAGAAACTTGGGAATTTAATAACTTTTAAGTTAGTGCTTGCAAGGGTCAATTAGGGTCTAGTTGGAGGTTTCAGGGAACAAAAATGTAGTGATGTGCGTTGTTCTAGATCTTGACATGTGATAGTCTAGTAGCGTCTAAAACTGGCATTACCAAGACCTATAACTTGAGCCTCATCCATTTCATGGTATTTACTAAAATATTTTTGGTCAGCCGTAAAGTCTTCCATTACCTCACAGTTTCACGTGTCGGAGATGGTCCCCGGAAGCTAGATCCAAAGATGCGACATCGCCGGTCCAGAGGGCCCCGGTCACAAATACTCGTCGCTAATTGGCCAATGGCACCCCACCTCAGACGTGCTATCAAAGGTCTTTGCTAACATGAATAGCAATCGCCCCCACAGCGTTCCCAGCTTCCGCTATAATGGTATCAAGTCGCATGTCCAATTCCAGATAATGAACTCCGGTTCGGAAGGTCTTGCTGCAACTCCCAGCCGACTTCTTTCCACTTCATGTCCGTGTTCTGGACTTTAACTGTACACGGGCTTCATCTGAGATGACCACCATTGGATCGCTTGACGAGTTCTCTTACCATATGTTTTACCTATTTGGGCAGGAAATGAGACTTTGCGGATTTTTTGTGATGGTCTGATTTTCTGGTTGACAGTATTGGAGTATCCTGTGAAGATAAATGGCGTCATAATCTGTAGTAGGCTACACTAAACGCTCTGTAGTAATCAATAACGCACAGTAATTATTGAGGAATCCATGTGTCCTGGTCGGCGACGCGGAAGTGTGTCTCGAATATAGTGACAGGGTTACCAGGGTTGCCAAGGTCGGAAGTGAACGCAAACCGGCAGAAGGCGGATGAAGAAAGTCAAGCGAACCCAGACTCGACTAAACATACTGTCACTCAATTTTTGGTGCCGAATTATTTTCAATTCCTTTTTTCGATAGCTATATCTTCTTGTTTGCTTGGATTTATTCTTGTGGCCGGACTACATTTTGGATATTTCTTCGTTGTTGTTGGATTCACTGTCCTTGTTTTTGTTCTTTCTTGATACACTCGTCGTATTTTAGTCTATCGTATAATTAGTCGCCCATCATGTCCAACGCCGACAAGCCTCTTCCCTTCGTTTACCAGTTCGGAGCTGGTAAGTTATAGTGATGACGATGCGCCCACCGCTAGATCCAATGGAAAGCCAATGGAAAGCCACTCGAAAGCCTATACATCTCTTGCTAGTAGAGTAGTGCCTCAATATTCAACTTCATCAGCCATCTACCGCTGGTGATGGACCAGATTCATCAAGAACAGTCATATTGACGTCGATACGACCGGCATCATGGGCACCAATACGGACTGGCTGGGCATCTTTTTACACATTAACTAATCATGGGATCTTTCTAGGTGCCATTGCTGGCGTTTCCGAGGTTTGTCAAACCTTTGCGACTCGAAGAAATAATTCCGTAGACTAGTAGTGCTAACCGTAGATGTATCACGTGCTTAGATTCTGGTGATGTAAGTGATGATCAATTTTGGCGCATACCCCGGCATCTGAAGAACTTTAAGCTAACATGTGAACTTTCTAGGTACCCTCTTGATGTAATCAAGACCCGTATGTAAGTCAATTCTCCATTGGCACCAATTTAACCACACCGACCGACCACGGCGCAACAAGACTCGACATCTAACGATTATACGAATACAGTCAGCTCCAGACCGCTGCCGCCACCGGTGACGAGGCCTACAATGGCATGCTCGACTGCGCCAAGAAGATCGTCAAGAACGAGGGGTAAGCAACCATCTAGGCTCACTTACGGCTTCCAAAATACTGACGTAGTTTATAGTGCGTCCCGCCTTTACCGCGGTATCACCGCCCCCATCCTGATGGAGGCTCCCAAGCGTGCTACCAAGTTCGCTGCCAACGACGAGTGGGGCAAGATCTACCGCAACCTCTTCGGCGTCCCCGTCATGAACCAGCCCCTCTCCATTCTCACCGGTGCCACCGCTGGTGCCACTGAGTCCTTTGTCGTCGTCCCCTTCGAGCTGGTCAAGATTCGTCTCCAGGACAAGGCTTCTGCTAGCAAGTACAACGGTATGCTCGATGTGATCAAGAAGACGGTCAAGAACGAGGGTATCCTCGCCATGTACAACGGTCTGGAGAGTACCTTGTGGCGTCACATTGTCTGGAACGCTGGTTACTTTGGCTGCATTTTCCAGGTTCGCCAGATGCTCCCCAAGGCTGATACCAAGAGTGGCCAGATGGGTAACGACATGATTTCCGGTGCTGTTGGTGGTACCGTTGGTACTATCCTGAACACCCCCATGGATGTCGTCAAGTCCCGTATCCAGAACACGGTCAAGGTCCCCGGTGTCGCCTCCAAGTACAACTGGGCCTGGCCCGCTGTATTCACCGTTGCCCGCGAGGAGGGCTTCGGTGCCCTGTACAAGGGCTTCCTCCCCAAGGTTCTCCGTCTTGGTCCCGGTGGTGGTATTCTTCTTGTCGTCTTCACGGGCGTCATGGACTTCTTCCGCACCGTCCACTACGGCCCTGAGGCCAAATAAAGTTGAGACGCACATTGGCGTCGTGCAACGAGTGTTTAGAGCCAAAACCGATTTGGGAAAAAGGGTTGGTATTGGGATTCCCAGGCGTTTATTCTTGTTTCTGTGAAGTTTTTGTCTTTTGCAAATCAAGCATTTTATCCGTTAACAGACTTGTTTTTGATTTTCTGATTCATGTTTATACAAAGATTTATGAATGTTTGTTTTGGTGAATATGAATGCTTTTAAGGTATATGTGTATATATGTATGCATGTATGTACATGTGTACAGCCAAGGTATCTAATCATCAAACGTAATTTTCTTCGCCGCCGGAGCCCCCGCCCCAATAACAATCTTCTGTTTCTGCTCCTTAGCCTTTCGTCTCGCCTCCCACGAAGGATGTAACGCACTCCCATCCATAGCATTAGAAACCTTCTTAACCTTCTCCTCCTTCTTGGCCGCCTCAGCCGTCGGATCCATGCCCTTCTTCCACGGCTTACTAGCATCCCAAACCGCCCCGCGCTTCGCATCCCACTCCGCGCCCTTCTTCGCCTTAGCCGCTTCCTGCTTAGCATGATGCTTCGCCTTCTCTCCAAATTTCTTCTCCCAAATAGCCTGGCGTTGTTTCTGGCCGAGCCGGTTCTTGCGGACAGGGGCAAGTTCCAGATCGGAGGCTTCGGATTCAGAACCGGATATGTATCCGCCCATGAGAGACGGGAGGAATGTCGAGTCGCCGGGTTTTCCGGCAGATTTGGTCTTTAACTTGGCTTTGGAGGTGAGGGTTTCGTCGTCGGAGCTGGAGTCTTCTTCGGAGTCTGAGGCTTCGGAGAGAGAGACGGAGACGTCGCGGATGCGGATGGTCTTTGAGGGTGCTTTGGAACGGTGGGGGGCGGGGGTGTCGGAGGCGGTGTCGGAGTCGGAGGAGTTGCCGAGCATATTTGTCATTTTCTCAATGGCGTCTTCGGCGTCATCTGAGTTGAATGGGTCGTCGGGTTGTTCTTGACTGGTTGACTTTGAGCTTTTTGACTTCCGAGTGCTGGTGAGTTCGTCGTCCGATTCAGCGTCCGTTTCCGTATCGGCATCTTCATCACTGAAGCCTTCAAACTCGTCATCGTCCAGGTTAACAACCGGCTCTTCACCATCTTCATCATCACCACTGATTTCATCCATGTTAATCCCTTCCAGCAAAGTCCTCCGCAACTCCTCCCTCTTCTCCGCCGCCGTCAACTTTCTCCCCTCAATGATAACCGGCGCCGCCTGCACAACGGGCTTCTCATCAATCTTCTTCTTCTCCTCCTCTTTACCCCCATCTTCCTGATCAAAGTCCGCCTTGCGCTTCCGGGAACGTTTCTTCTCGGGAAGTTGGACGTCAAGAACCATGCATGTCTCCCCGATGACATTGTCGACTACCTGACGGACATTAGGCCGACTGAAAAGACTGCTGGTGACTGTATGGAGAGCGGCCTTTTGTTCCTCGGTGATATCTGGTCTTGGGATGCCCCGGCGGACGTATTCTGGGAGTTCGGGGTGCTGCGAGATGGTGGGGATGCGGTTTAGGACTGAGTATAGATGGGCAATGGCGGTTTGTTCGAGATCGAGAGACTAAACAGATTAGTGTTTGTTAGTAGATCGCTAATACGGTCACATAACATCCAACAACATACCTTCAAAACGTTAACCTCCAAATCCAGCTTCGTCTTCTTATCCGTCGTGACCCCAGGCTCACGAAGTCTCTTAGCAAGCCGTTGTCTTTCGAAACCCTTGGCAGTCTTGATAGCCTTGAAGAGTTCATGGCGGGACTTCACCAATGACTTTTCAATAGTCAGGACTTCTCTCTTTCTTTTGACCATTTTGATGATGTATGTAGTTGTATTTTTGGTTGGTAGATTGACGTTGTTTGTTGGATTTGCGTGTCGCCTAAACTTTTTTCTTGGCGGGTGGAAAACTTGATGACCCTTGTAGACAGTGTATACTGAATGCGCCGCACCGTGTCTTCATATATGCTGGTTGTGTATTGTACAGTGTACTAACTATGACCACACTGCCCGCACGAAATGCACAAAGTGACGTTCATCATAATGAAATATAGTTACAGTATAATACAATATAGAAAGATGTAGTCAGGTTATCTCACAAGATACTTATTCCAGAAATAGAGGCCATCTCGCTCAATTTTGAAAAAGGTAAGCGCACCACTTAGGGTTTGCCCGTTCTTGTAACACCAATCCTACGCGATATGTCATCCAGATTTCATCGTCTCATGTATGAGTTCACATTGATCAAAGGATAGACATCCATGAATATATAGAGACCCAAAATGTTGTATATCCGCTTCAAAGTTGCCTCACTTCAGGACAAAACAGTAGGCTTCGCAACCAGTGGGATCTAGAGCTATAGGGCCTCGTCTGGCAAAAGTAGTCAAGTTTGAGTCAAAGTGTATGCATGTATCAGAGCACTCATGTACCGAGGCCATTAGTCTAAGACAATGGCACCGCATGTTGTGTTACTAGAAATGTCTCACCTTAATAGGACACAACCCGACCCCACCCCTCTTCGGAAAATGCATATCTGCAGTGTAAGTAGCAGGTCTTGAAGGAGGCGTTGATTTTAATGCCAACGCTGTCGAACGCCTTCGGGTATCGGAGGGGTGTTAGGCCGATTGATGTCCGGATGGACTAGGGTAGCAAAGATGGTACAGTTAACGGACGGCCGAAGTAGAAACCTAACGGACGGCCAAAGTAGAATGGACCCGCTGCCCATAACTATCAAGATGTAGTATTACCCTTTTTTGGACGGGCAAAGTGGACACTTAGACCGTATGAATAGTGTATTCAAAACAGTATACCAACCCTATCCCTACAATTGACCACTGCCAAACTAACAAGATAATGGTGCCCAAGTCTTGCTTTCTCATACAAACCAGCTTTCGACTCCACAAATATGGATGAATACTTTTGGTCAAATCCACACTTTTACCGTCCAAAAAGGGTAATACTGCATCTTGATATGTAATCATAGGCCGCGGGTCTATTCTGCTCCGGCCGTCCGTTGGTATATCTATTGCACCCGTACTCGTACCCTTTCGGATAGATTACCTTTATGAAATATCTAGTTACCACGATTCACTCTCTACGCAATAAACACACAGAATGAGGGACTACAACCAGTCGTTAGACAAGCAATAGGCTTCGGACAAAAGAAGAACCGAAGTAATGTGCTAGGTGGGCGTCATGACTACGTTCCCCAAGTTCAGTTATGCATAAAAACCGGGAGTAACCCCCCTTTCTAAACCATAATTCCAAACTATAGCAAACTATAACCTTCACCACCTATTACAATGTCCTCCAACGATCTCTTTTCCGCCGCCGGCCTCACCTGCTTCGTCACCGGCGGTGGCTCCGGAATTGGCCGTATGATTACAACTGCTCTTGCCAAAGCAGGTGCTAGCCGTATCTACATCTGTGGTCGTCGCCCTGAAAAGCTCCAGGAGACTATTCAAGCCATCGGACTTCCAGATGTTATCATCCCTGTTATCTGTGACATTACCAACGTCGACAGTCTCAAAGCTGCCGCCGCTTTTGTCGAAGCAGAATCGGGGTACCTCGACTTATTGGTTTGTAACGCTGGGATTGCTTCGCCGATTGTCCTACCGGCCGCTGTTGAGACGTCCGCCAAGGAGTGGGCAGAGCAGCATGTTAATGTTGGTATGGAGACATACACTAATGTGTTTAACACCAATGTCACCTCCGTCTGGTTCACCACTATGGTCTTCTTGGATCTTCTCGATAAGGGAAGTAAGAAGAAGGCGGTTGAGCAATCTCCCCAGGTCATTGTTATTGGCTCCAACTTTGGCTTTAACAAGCAGGGAAGTGGAATTTGGGCATATGAGCAGTCAAAGGCTGCTGTGTTGCATCTCTCGAAGCAACTTGCGACAAACCTGGTGAAGTGGGATATTAGGTACGTGGTCTAAACTTGTGCATCCCTGATTATAAACTAACAATAACATCTAACAGAGTCAACACGATCTGCCCGGGATGTAAGTTCCAACAACCACAAAACTTGAAATTCATAAATTCTAACAAATGCCATAGTATTCCCTTCCGAAATCACAGAAGATATCTTGAAGCTCTGGGGTTGCCAACCCGACGGAACTATTTCCAAGACCATCATGCCCATCGGCCGAGTCGGCAACAGCCGAGACATGGAAGGAATAATCCTCTACCTTGCCTCCCGCGCCGGCAGTTTCTGCACCGGAGCAACCATGATCTGTGATGGTGGCCAACTCTTCAAGGTTGCTTCCACCTTTTAGTTAGATGTCGGCTAGTTTCCCCGACGGGCGAACGGGTAGTCCCGCAGTCTTATACGCAGCGTCGATCATTTCCATCTGTGCAATGCTGTCTTGGGTTGATATCCAATGTGTAGTGTTGCGACCACGCACCCGGTTGACGAACTGTTCTAGTTGGTGGCGGTAGGATGACCAGTAATTCTCACTTGGACGGTTAGGTTCCCCGGCTTCTTCCCAGGTATAGCTAGATAGATTTTGTGTTTCAACCCAGGTCTTGATAATTGTTCCTTGATCGTCTTTGATTTCCCAGATATCGGTGACCGTGATGTAGTGGTAAATGACTGACAGGACATACATATAGAGGTATACCTTGCGGGTCTTGATCTTAGTCCAGCCATCCTGTAGTGTATGGTCCTCTATCACAACCGGCCGATGTTCAACAGAAACCTGCGGAGCTCGAAAAAAGAATCTATTCCCCTTCAAATCGGCCGACGTCACGCCAACACCGCCATTCTGCAACTTCCACTCGGCCCTGAACCACCTATCCGTATACTTTTCAATGTCGTTCATGACGTCAACATCACACCTAATACACTCTGCCTCTCCTGCAATCTGACGTAGCGCACTAATCGCATAGGTTCCAAAATCCATGATAGTGCCACCCGCCAAGTCAAATTTAAAGCGGTGATCATCGTCTGAAAACCAGAAACCAGGACAAGATATTTGAACTTCAACCCGTTCGATTGACTCCCTATCGATCTGCTTCATGAACAATGACCAACTCGGTTGGAACCGATAGTGGAATGCCTCGAGCAACACCGGGGCATCTGCCCCTTTCAGTACAGGATTTTCAAAAAGCGTACGGGCATCTTCAGCATTAGCAACAGAGGGCTTCTCAAGAAGTACATGTTTACCCGCTTTCAAAGCCTTCAACGCCCACTCTCCATGAAGATGATTCGGCAACGGGATATAAACACAATCTACATCAGGATCATCAATAACATCCTGATAAGTCCTCTTCACATTTGGAATTCCATGAAGCCTAGCGAACTCTTCCGCCCGAACGGGGTCCCGAGCCGCTACACAATGCACAATGACCTCTTTATGGGTCTTTGCGGGCCGGATAATTCCGCCGGGGCTGTGCTGCGTTAGCGAATGATCCGGACTGTATGCATGATGATATCACTAGTCTTACGCTATCTTGGCTGCACCTAGAATACCGAATCGAAGAGCGTTGGGCTCTTTTTCAACTGTGATAGGTGGGCTTATGAACGCCCGGTAGTTTCGCTGGAGGAGGCTGAACATAGTGGTTTCATATGGTGAATGGAAGACTAGAATTGAACGTGGCGGGAAAGGCAGAGACTCTGATGAAGTGATTTTCGGGGAATGTTACTGTACATGGTAGGATCGTACATGCATACACATGTGTGTAGGCATACAGTGCATATGTAACGTAACCAAGGTTTCGATATGAGACATCCAAATCTAACCCGAATCATGTGATTTCAAAACAGGCAGTTTACCGTTAAAGCACATAAGTAATCATACAAACAAGTACTCATTTTCTAATCGTACAAACTACTCTATTAAAACAAGCCATCTTTTACCCTCTCCTCAATCCAAATCAATCGCCTCTAAAACCTCTAAAATGAACTCTTCATCTTGGTCACTTGCCTCGCTAAGCTGACTCCCCCCTACCTCACTATCATCATGCGGTGGCGTATCAACCCCCGGAACATGCGTAGCAAAAGCCCGTCTTCTCAGCATGCAAGACTCAATAGCCATTCCCGGGCCAAAAGCACACCCAATGACATACTCCTTTGGCTTCCCATCAATGGCAATAGCGTCCATGTCCTTGTGGGTCATCCGGTCCATGACGCTGAAGATGGTGGCTGAGCTGGAATTGCCATGCTTGGTGTAGACGTCGTAACTTGCGCGCATCATCTCGGGCTTCAGATTAATGGCCCTCTCGACTCCTGTTAAAATGGATGAGCCACCGGGGTGCAGCGCCCAATCAAAATCTGCCGGCTCCTTAAGACCAATGGGGAGAGTTTCCATACTCGCCACCAGGTTTTTAAAGGTTTCCGGCATGATACCAGCAGCCTCTTTAGGCACACTTGGTTTCAACACAACTTTCCAGCCTGCCAATTAAAAAGTGTTAGTTGGGCATCATCAAACGGTATTTTGTTTTTTATAGATATGTACATACCCATAGGGTCAGCATCGAATCCCAATACATCCTCTGTGTTTGGGATAACCTGATACTGCCAGCCCAAAAGATCATAAACGGGCGGTCTGGTAGTCGCCGTGTGTCCAATATTATTGCTCAGCACCAGAGCCGATCCACAATCCGAGAACAGCACCGGGGCAATACGGAGCTGCTGGGTTTCATGGACACTCTCAAGTTCACTCCTAGCAAGAGTGGTACTGACTTCTAAAGCTACACACAGAACTCTAGCCGGCTTGTTCCGGGCAGTTCTCCCAAGAGCCAGGTTGGCACCAGTTCTCAAAGCAGCAAGACCTCCACTGCAACCTACGCCGTGGAGCAAGACCCTCTCAACTGGGTGTGTGATGCCGAGCTCCTTGGCAAGGAAATGGTCAAAGCCCGGGTTAGCACTATCAGTGCAAGTAGTTGCGACGATATGCGTCAGCTCATCTGCCTGGATACCAGCCTTCTCCAAGGCCTTCTTTGAGGCTCCGACAGCCATTGGTAACCCGAATTCCATGAAGGCCCCGTGGAGTTCAGCAATGGTGGGGGGTCTGTCCATGTTCACCAGCGGGTGGTCCGGGGTACCGATGGATGACCTGGTGTCAATGCCGGTGTAGTTGTTGAGGGCCAATAATCTCTTCATGCTATGTGGATGTCAGTTTGACCTCGATGTTATCTATCTGGGGTTGATGCTTCACCTACATTGGCGTCTCTGGATAAAAGCGCTTTGCTAGCTCTGCTAGAGCACTGGGTGGCAGGCTGTGAGGCGGATACTGGGAGCCAATGCCCAGAATCGAGAGGCTGATATCGTCAAATGACTCTTTGATCATGATGATGAATGTGCGGTTGGTTTTCTGATGAAAAGACGATGATCTGGACAGGTATTTGAAATTCCAATGCACAGGATGAGAATAGCGATGTTATCCCAAGGATTTAAGAAAGTAAATCTACAAATGTGAATATATTTTTGTGAGTTTTCCAATATTGGTAGGTACGAATTTCACAAAGCATTAGAATTGGCATTGGCTTTCGTTTTATATTTTGAACCCCGTTCATATAAGCTAGACCGCTTGATGTGATCTATGGTTATTACTCTCGGACCAACCAGGTTCTACGTGGAAATGTGCTGTGCTGTGCTGGGCTTCCTTCCAAAATATGTACATACATACATACAAACTTTCTAACAAATCCAAACATAATAATTGCAAACCAAGAAGTACATGTACATATGTACACAAAGTGTTAATAGGAAGCAAAAGGGCAGTCCTACTGCACCATGGGGTTTAAATTTGCTTATGGTAGTTACGGTGTAATCCGGTTATGTATACGTATATGTGTGTCTGGTTTCTTATATATAAAACGAGGAGCCACATAATTGTCTTTTGAGGTCTTTCGTTTATGAGGTTTCTCCCGTCAGACAAAGCACAAAGTGAGAAAAGAAGTGCCATTGAAGTTAATTACACAGCTAATTAACACGCGCGCAAAAAAAAAAAAAGGTGCAGTGTTTCATACAAAAGCCATCGAGATGCATAGCTGGCAACTACGGCTGTAATCCTTCAATGTAACAGGCCTCGGAAAGGGAGGTCAAGAAGCAGCTATAGATTTTCAGCGACTCCATACGTCTCAATAGATACAAATACACAGCAACAGTCCAGTCAGATTTCAAGTTTCCCACCTTCTCGCTCCCTACCAAACGAGCCAATTCGGACATTGATCCTAAACGGACCTTACAGGGCTTATCCAATGCCCTGGAAAACAGGAGTCGAAGCTAACAATATAGGAACATCAAGCGCAACTATGACAAGACAATATTTGCACCAAAACTTCCTTATCGATGTCACATGTCGAAGTTGCCATTCTCTCAAACCTGCAAAAAGGCGGAGCACAGCCCTTCCACCGGATACTCTTAGTCCCGGATTTTCCCTCCCTTCGAGACAGCCAAGGGTTACCCAAAAACAATGCGTTTCTAGAATACGAAGAAGGATATATCCCACATAACAGAATAAGTCGACCCGGCTCCGTCTTGGTATAAAAAAAAAACCAAGTTGTTCCGCTCCGGAGCCATGTCTTAGCGACTTGCCATTTTATACGGTCATCGATGAATCAGTTGCCCAGGTTTGACGGCTAATTGGAGGCTTTGACGGGCTTAGCTGTCACTTTGGAGTGCCCATGTAGGTATGGATGGAATGATGTTCCGACGGGACAAACTCCGATGGGTCCGGGGAAACATACGTAGGTTGAAACGCCATATCACCAGTTCATCGCACGGTCAAAACTCTTCCTATCACTATATACGAATTTCCGAAAAGAGCCAAGCGAAGAACAACCAGCGGTGCCAAGCTACTGGATCACAACATATTTAGCGCTCCTATATCAACCTCGGCAAGTCTACATACATATGTATGTACCTCTCAAGCCTCGTCGACGGTCCTGCAACTCCTAGGGGGCTGGCACATCCCAAATAGTCGTTTTGGCGTCTCCGTGGGCAGATTCCCGCAGCTATGCCGTTTCGCGGCTATTTTTTTGCGGCCGTTCCGCTAGGTAGACGGTGATTAGACGGGCTCGTTCATAGATGAGGTCGCGTGGCCCAATGGCAAGGCGTTTGACTACGAATCAAAAGATTGTGGGTTCGAATCCCATCGTGATCATCTCTTTTTGGTCTTCTTGACTTGGCTTGTTGAGATATCTGTTAGGAATAGTTTGTCTTTTTTATGGTTGGTTTTTTTTGCTATCAGGAAAGGCTTTTCTGGCTGTGCCGTTTTTTTATGTGCATGATGCAGGGGTCTGGTTTGGTATCTTGTTCCATGGTTGCATATTTATTGCTGACGTTTCATTGGTGGAGGCCGAGGCTTCGTTGTGGGTGGATGTACGGACATACATACGTCAAGGCAGAATGTACCAATCTATTGCTACCATACAAAGTAGCCAACTATATCATATACTTTAACCTTCGCCTAAAGTAAGCTTACTTGACTGATTCGTACAACTTGATAACCACCTACGTTACCGATTCCCCAGTCTAGTCAAATAGTAGTTGTAGGATCAAATGAGTTATACACAAAATACCCACACCCGAAGTAGTAATAGCCATCTAATAATCCATCCCAATCCATCCTTCAGCTGGTCCATTCTCTCTGTACCACCACCAACCAACATCAATCAATCACCAAGCCTCCCCATCACCCCATTGAATCTCAAAATGTTCATCCCACACCACCTCCCCTTCCTCCTCCACATAACAATCGAAACCCTCGCCAGCGCTTCCTTCCTCGCCACCCCCACCCGGCAACTCCCCTCCGCCTCACCGTCCGCCCAGCTCATCTTGCAATCGTACGGGGGAACCCTCCTTTCTACGGTTTTCATAGCCTTGGCTTTCGTGGTACGCGCCGGGCCTTTGGATGGGACTGGTCGGTGGGTTGCGGGGTCGTTTGGCTTTGCGCATTTATGGCCTTGTCGGAGGGCCGTGGGGAGATTATCCATGGGCGAGAGGGGCGTTGGCGGACTTTTAGGGGGGCCGGTTGTTCATTTGGGGGTTCATTTGGTTATGGTGGGGTTGTTTGGGTATGTTGCCGTTTGCGGGTGAAAATGACATGTGCTGGAAATACAAATGTTTTGTTCTATTTGGACGCTCATGGTCATACTTGTGCTATACATCATTAGATAGTATGAAATCAATACCTTATCCCTCAATTCCGGAAAAGCTTAAGTCCCTCCTCCTCAGCATTATCCATATCATCATCCTCACTCTCCACATCCTCCTCCTCCAACACAACCTTTTGTCCCAACAAAGTAGCAAACAACCTATCCACCGCATCGTCCTCCCAAGACCTTCTATCCTCAGGTGCCATAAAACTCTGCAACTTTTCATGAACTGTAAACTTCAACTTACGCCCTCTACTCGCCTTCCGATCAACCACCTTCCGCGTCTTTGCCTCCTTCATCGCCGCCCACCGCACCGTTGCCACCGCCGTACCCGCCGTCTGTTCCGTCTCCATCGTTCTCTGATCAACTAGTTCCTTAAGAAGTAATTGGTAAAAATCAGCGTCGTCGTAGACGTTGACATCCTCTGCTACCTTGCGCGCTGTATGCGCTGGCGCACATGATCTAGGGATTTGTGTCCGTTGAATCAACCGGGTAGGATCGGTCAACTGGTCATCAAGAAGATTGCAAATGGAAGTCGTAGTACGGTTAAGACGGTCCCGGGTAGCCACGGCCGAAGGACCCACACGCTTAGACCATTTATCAAGAGTTATCCGACGGTGCTTAGTAGCTTCGATTTCATCCTGGGCCATGTATCCCCAGATAGTCTCAGTAGCGGTAGCCATATCAACTGTGCGCTTCCGCTTTGGTGACTCAGAGTCCTTAAGGGTAGCATTTGAAAGGTCGGTACGGAGGGAATCAAGAGTATTCCATAGCTCAAGGGCAGCCTCCTCAGCGGCATCTTGGTCGGCGTCGGAAACTGGAGGCTCGGCGGGGGCGATTGGTAGGGTGTTGACTGAGACAAGGGCCTTTTGGAGACGGATACGGAAGTTGAGAAGACCGTCGAAAAGTTTACGTTGGTCGCGGACAGCTTGGCCCTTGGTGACTTCTTGTTTGGCGGCTTCGGAGAGAGTCGAGAGGTGAGAGGCGGAGTTGAAGTTGCGGTTGGTAGTTTCGTCAGCGTCATCTTCAGATTCGGATTCCTCCGCTTCCTCGTCCTCTTCCTCATCATCAGAGCCCTCAAGACCCTCAAGAGCAGCAAGAGTATCCTGATCAATCTCACTCTCATCACCCGACTCCTCGTCTTCGTCCTCCTCGTCCTCCTCTCCACCCTCCTCCGACTCCTCCGACCTCTCATCATCAACATTAACCTTCGCATCCTCCTCTTCCGACATGAAATCCGCCGCCTTAGGTCTAATCTTTCGTGAAGCAGGCGTCTTCGGCTTCATGCTCCCTCTAAAAGTGAACTTCTCCGTAAACTCAGCATCCGAGTCAACAAAGGCACCGTCACTGTCAATGACCTCATCCTCAGTAATCCTAGCCGCATCCTTTTCAACATCCGCAGTATCAGGGTCATCGAATTCGTCGTCGTCGTCGTCGTTGTCGTCTTCTTCGTCTTCGTCGTCGTCAGATGGCATCCCATCGCTCTCATCGTCAAGTGCGGCGCGAGAAACACGGGTACCACTGTATTTTGGGCCGAGGGTTAAGCCTTCGCTCTTGCGCAGTTTACTCTTTCTATAACATGTCAAAACCTCATTGTTAGCCAAGAACATCCAGATGACATCGCCATTCCAACCCATACTTACCCAACAGCAGCATAATGTTCAGTCCCAGCATCCTCATCACCGCTCTCATCCTCATTCTCCTCATTTTCAGAAACATGGTCCTTCTCAGGGTCAAAGTCCACTATAACCAACCATCAAACCCGTTAGCATCCCAAATCTCTAATTTCCATTCCGTAGTCTCTTACCAGGCTTCGGTCCCTCGTGCATTTGCGCCAACTGGCGAGCGCGACCCTTAAGCTTGATACCCATTGTAAAGGGTGTATTATGGTAATCAATTGGTATGACGTCGTCTATTCCACGAGCTTTCGTCCTACAACTTCCGTCGCAAAATTTCCGTATACAACACTTCAGTTAGACTGATTGATCTTTTTTTTGTGGGGCTCCGAAGCCGATAAGCTGATAATGTGCGTTATCAACCCTAATATAACCCTGTGTGGTTCAACAACCCGTCACACAGTTGAGATGGGTTCCTGAATCACGTCTGATAGGAATTCTAAAAGCATATTAATAAACTTAAAATGTCCAAACCAAAGAACTGGCCACCCCAACTTCCTTACATTTCCAATCCCCTCCACTCACCAAAGCTGAGTAAACCCCAACTTAAGTCTCTGACAACCCAAAGCCCCAGTCTCTTCAAAGTGCCCTTTGAAATCTGCAAGCTCCCATCCAACCAAGCCAAAATCACCCCCATAAGTATCCCCTCACACCCCGCCAACGGCCAATGTGGCCTCTTCGCCACCAAGTCCATCAAGCCAGGCGCGCCAATCCTTCTCTACCTCGGCGAAGTGCACCCTCCCTCGGCCACCAATGAATCCTCCGACTACGACCTCTGGCTCGACCACGAGGCCGGGCTAGCCGTCGATGCGGCAAGCGTAGGGAACGAGGCTCGCTTCATCAATGATTACCGAGGTGTCAGGGACCGACCTAATGCCGAGTTTAGAGAAGTTTGGAGTACCAAGCATCAAGAACGCTGTATGGCGGTTTTTGCCTTGGAAGATACTAAGAAGGGGAAGGGTGGAGTTGCTAAGGGCGAGGAAATCCTCGTTAGCTATGGGAAGGGGTTCTGGCAAAAGAGATTGACGGATGATGGTGATGATTCTTGAGGATTAACTGTTGTCAGGTAATACAAAAGCCTTGTGCAACGGTGATGATTTTTCCAATGGTGATGGCGTACATAGGTAGACACGACATTAGTTCATGTGTGTCATCTTGTGGCGGCTTTAGTAGATACCCAGAGTATAATTGGTTAGAAATAGACATATTCGGCCGAAACCGATAGACTACTAGACTACTAAACAAACAGCAAAGTCATGATCCTTAAAACCCAGCACGTGTACAAACAAGAAACCTCTAAACCAACCTAACCATAAGCCGCAGGATCCAAAGTATAACTACCAACCAGTCATATGATGTCATCACCCACCATCCCCAATCGGGCCGCCTCAAGCTTCCAGCCCAGCCGCGGATCTTCTTTTCCATTTCTCCAAGGGACAAAAATGACATCATTGGCTACAAAGGCCAGACTCCTCAAAACGCCACCAACAAACGGCTACCCGCATAACAAGTCCACAATGCGACGTACCTAACTACCCATACATACATATGTACATAGACAACCCCAACCCGCGACGTCCAAGTTAATCGATGCTAGGGGGTAATTTTGTCCTCCCTCCCAGCTCCGAGTTTATGCATGTTCTCGTCACGTGCAGGTCGATAAAAAAAAATACCCTAATTTGTTTCCGGAATCACTCCCTCCAGACGGAAGTGGAAAAAAGCTCAAAACAGGTATACGAGGAACATGGCACGGCTGTGTCCAACGAAAAAAGGACCAGTGGCCAAGTAACAACGATAGTCTAAGCTCCTCACAGTTCAGACAAGAACAATCTCAAAGAGACCCTGTGAAATCTAAACACATGTACCATTACATTTCCTCGGCTAAAATATCACATAATATGTCTATAAACGGAAGTATGGTGGGATCACGGGCGATGATGAAGTGGGCTTGTGTGGGCTTATGTGGGCTTGGATAACACCATGTCGTGGTTCTTACTGATGAGTTCGTCGAAAGTGGGGTGGGTCTTTGTTTAATTTCCATTAATGTTTCATAGTCTCCCTTGAATGTAAACGGCCGTGGACATGTGAGATTCCAGACTTGTCAATGTTAGCCTAAGAGACACACTACAATACAACTTGAATCATCTTTAAAGTAATCAACAATGTAAGGGGAAAAGAATAAACATTTGAATGTATTTCAATAGTGGACATAACCACTAATTCCCTAATTATGAACCTGAAAACCAGTCAGATAGAACTTAGTCAATCCAGATTGACCGTCATTTCCGGTTTCCAGAAACCTAGCCATCTGCCGTCAATGACTCAACAAGAACCATCGCGGTTGATATTCCGAAATGCCGAAAGAAAAAAAGAAACAAAAAAATATATACCGTCAAGTTACACCGTAAAACTCCCGGATTGCCCCGCTGAAAACTCCGCTTTAAGAAAAAGAAAATGTAGAAAAAAAAAGAAGAAAACAAATCGCGAACCAGTAGATGTAGGTATCAATCCCATGATACACCCCAACCTTTTTTTTTTCGCAATCCAGACCCATTGGAAAAAAAGACCCCCAAATATAAGAAACGCCATCCAGAACCGAATGAAAAATAGGCACAAACATGTACAGAAAATAAAAACAGAAAAAGAAATGAGAGCTCGTCACAATCAGCAAGACACTGATGGCCACACCGTCTGTCCGCCGCAAGATTCCGTCTCGGCCGGAATGTCAGACGCATAGTACTCTGACTGGACAATAGTGCGATCGCCCGCGACGTCAGGAACATAGTCGTACGGCGTGTTTGGTAATGGGTACTCGTCGAAGAAAGAGTTCATCTGGTTACCGCCATTCGGGGTCATCGCAGGTGTGATCGCAGACATGCCATCGTGGTAAAGAGAGCCTTGTTGTTGTTGTTGTTGTTGTTGTCTAGCGACTGCAGCAGCCATGTTCATATCAAGAGAGCTGTTGGAAGAGACATAGCCAGAAGAACCCTCGGTAGCATAAGAGTCAAGCGAAGACGCACGGCTCGGCTCCAAATCTGGTGGCATAGATTGAAGAAATCCGGGGTTATAGGGCATCGGGCTCGCAAGAGAGTTATCAAACAGTCCATTGTTTTCGAGACTGGCGCTAAGAAGCATGTCAAGTTGGTTATTGGGATCGGCGTAAGCATTGAATTCGCTGGCGCGGCGCGTGTCCACAGTAGGGAAAGCAAAGTTGTTCAGGTTGCGCTGCAGCATGTTGGGGAAGCCGGGCGTTGTGGGCGTCTCGGCCATCATGTGGAACATTGGCATAGTGCCAGACAAAGGTTGTGGGCTAAACAGAGCTGGGCTGTTGAGTTGCGATCCTGGAATTGGGCTCATCATCGATCCAGTGTAAGCATCTCCGTAGTTTCCATTTAATGGCATGGGGAAACCCATAGATCTCTGAGACGATTTTTGCTTGTGCGCAAGCTTGTGGCGCTGATGGTGATCGAGCATTTGCGCCGAGTCAGTGTGGCGACGACGACGCTGAGTCGCGGCAATGCTTGGTGGCGGTTGTGATTGAGTAGATTGGCATGATGTGCTCCGTTCGCGACGAGAAACCACGGGTACTGACTCGACTGAGGGACTAGGAGAGTGCGAAACGACCGTAGCCGACTTTGTCTTACAGCATGAGCATTCAGAACCATGATTGCAGCAACAAGTTTCTAAACATTCAAGTTAGTATGTGACAAAATATATCCCCTAGAACAACAGATTTCTAGCTTACCACTGTGACCCTCTACTGGTGGTTGAAGATGAACACACTTCATTTTCAACGCCTTCTCTCCACAGTCGCACTTGACATGAGCACTGCGTGTCTTGCGACTTTGCTTGCAGTCGGCGCATTGCGTCACAGGTCTACCCTTACGGTTGATAACACGAAGTTCACGGTCTATTCGGATAAGCAAAAAGGTTAGCAAACAATACAGACAATGCACGTCGCCTGTTGGCATATCTCCCGACCTGCTGTCCCACCTGCAGCCTCGAAGTGTTGCTTATACACAATGTCGCACAGCTGTTGGTCACTGGCGCCCATGTAATCTTCTTCTGGTTTGTGGTGGACTTTTATGCAGTCGCCGAGCTCTTTCCTGTCGGGTAGTACTTACTGCTATGTTGGCAGGTGCTTACTCTGTGGCCGCGAATGCAGGCATCGCAGGCCATCTTAACGCCCTGTACTAACATGATGATTTCTGGTATGTGTTGGTGATATTGGGTTGCTGGATAAATTGGAGGTGGGTGACAAGGGAAATCCGGCCTTGCTTGGTGATTTGGTTGTTTTACTTTCGACTCGTTCTAAACAGATTCCGTCCTGGGAAACTAGTTGGTCCGGTGATCGGTAATGCGCTAGTACGGAGAGGTCGTTGGTTTGTATGGAGCTTCTTCAAGAGGCTAATTACTAATCTGATCCGTACGTCGTATTCGGAAAAAGAAAGTAAACTGTGAAGTTCGTGATGTTGATGGGTAGAGTATGAAATCACTATTTCAGGATTTTAAAATGATGGTAGTCGTAGTCTTTTTTTCGGTCCCAGCGTCAAGCCAAGGATAATACAACAGAGGCGGGGAGTCTGGCTCTTCCGGGTGGGATATATAAACAACTTTGGGGTATTCGATGTACACAAAACAGCAAGTAACAGTACAAAAAAGTAATCCGGAGTGTTTGGTCGAATGCGTCAGACGACGGAATGCTCGGTTGCGTTCCGGGAGGATGGAAAAGAGTGAAAGCTATGCGGTTGGAGATGCTTTCAGATACTCGCTTCGGCGTGCCGTACAAGTCGGACAGAAATACCAGCTTAACCTTGTGTCAAAGGTAAAGAGAAGTGTGAATGGGATTGGTGGAAAAGCAACGGAAGAATCAACAACTCAAGACCAATAAAACGCAACAAAAAAGAAAGACGGCAAGAGTAAAAGGAAACGGAACAGGCCATTGTTAGAGGTTGCCATGTGAGTATATATGGAAATACCCTTCTCAAGGTTACTAGCAAAGGTGTGCATCCCCCCCATATGTCGCTTGACTCCACCCACCCATCCATCTGCGTTGCTTGGCTTGCTAGTAGTTACGCACACCCTTCAGACACTCCAACACCCCATAGGTCGCCATGCTTTCTTCCTCGTCCTGGTCGGACCTGGTGTTAGTCCTCTAAGATCGGTCAGCACTCCCCAATTCAACTAGTCACTAGACAAGGTCATGGACCGGGGTATGTTCATATTATCAACCTGGCTCAGGGCCAGAGACCAGCCTGTGCACAGTCTCCTCTTCACACCCTGGTTCGAAATCCAAGAGCACAGGAAAAGCCCGAGATGCTCTTAGCCCGCCCATGTGTTTAGTTACAGGCCCTCCATCAACGTCTTTCAGGCCTCTCGTGGTCGTTGAAAGTGGCGTGGGCGACATGGCCCTGGAGCGGAGAGCTGGGTGTCAGCGGAAGAATGAAGGGGGCGTGGATATATACTGATCCATCTCTTAATCATTTGACAACCATTGAATACGGTATACATACTTGAAGTTGAAAACCAAAGGAAAAGGGAAAAAAGAGAAAGAAAAAAACTGTCAAGGGGAACTTGTTCATCCAGACCTCATTCATGGATAGTCTTTACTGTAACAATGGCTCGTCAACGACATCAGCCCCCTTTGCAGGAAATCAACAATCTCGGTCCCTTGATATGCCCCTAGAAGCTCTGCAAAGAAATCGGTCATTCGGTACGATAGCTTGAAGCCACAGACAGCAAAAGTGAACAAAAAAAAATAAAGGGAAACAAAAAGAACATTAAGAAAAGGGAGTGTGCCGTCTCTAGGGAGGGGTGTGTGTTGGATCCAGAATCTTGTTTGGTGTTAGTGTAAGAGAGCGCTAGGCCAAATCTGTTTTACCAACCCGAAACACCATCTACGGCGCAGTTTGGTATGTTCGAGGAAAAGAAGGGGTTTCGCTTGTCATCACCACTGTGGGATATCGATACATGTGAAGTGAACTTGGACATTGACAACGACTACTTTGCTGCAACCACTAACATGTCAAACGGCGATATAAAAGGTCAGTGTGTGCATATGCCATTCGGATGCGGCATGTTGAGTCTCAAAACGGCAACCGGGAATACTAAGTGACCAAAAACATACAAGTCGTAAGTCGCCGGCTATATCGGCTCAGTCACTCCGCCTCCCACGACCCGAGCCGATCAACCCAATCCGACTTGATGCAACCGGGACAAGAAGAAGAAGAAGTCCCCTCTTGTTCCCTCACGCCAGTCTGTCAACGCGCTTCAGCTTGATTCAATAGCCAAGACTCGCTCATGCAGCTGGTATATCTTATTCTTGGACTCGGTTCTCGCCTCATCCCAAAGGGATAGCGTAGTCCGTTCCACGATTTACCCCCAAAAACAGTATTCCTCATTGGTGGGGGCAGAAGGATGCCTCTGGGGTGAAACTTGTTTACACACATAGGTCTTCAAAAAGCTTAGTCGTTGTCTGAGAAGGACTCTTCCTTCCACCGAATCCGTGCCTGTAGCTCGATGAATAGCGCCGTATCACCGTCCAAAATACGGCCAAACTGAGCCAAAGGCTGGCGAAGCCATAATGGTTAGTCACAAATTAGTGGCGATGATGGTGGATACTGTTGACTGCTTATGGTGGTCATGATGTTCATTGAGTGGAGCCTAACTGCGGCAGTGTTAGTAATCGAGGCTGTACTGATGATGGAAATAGATGTTCATCCATCATGTCTACATTTAATTGAGGCTTGCTCCGATAACCATGAAATCAATCGAGGATGCTCTTGTCATTGTTAGGGTTATCTCGTTCAGCATGCAGGGTTCACGCGGAATAATGATGTGAAGCTCAAACCCCAGACCACTATAAAGTGCCAACAAGGAGACGCCCCCAGATGCCCCGTGGCGTTCGGATAGTGGCTACATTAAGTAGCAGTGTGCGGTCTCGGGCCCCCTTGACCTGTTAGTTGTCTCCTACTCACTAGGGGCATATTAAAATGCCAGGGTGCGGCGAGCCAGGGTTATCATTGTCAAAGCAAGCACTTTCACCCCAAGATGATGGTGGAATCAGGAGAGCAAGAGGCAACATCACGTCTCTCATGATGACCAGTTGGACTTTAGAAAAGGCGTCACCGATAGCAAACATGAGTGTATCTGTCTATATCTTACCGCCCACGGGCCTCTAATCGGGCTGTCAGTACCGAGTTTTGGAGAGAGTAAGTGTTTTTGTTTTCCAAGTTTGTTCTAGCGATAGTCCAGGCCAACTTCTGGAAGATCGTGGTGGGTATTGCGTCGCCTGTTGTTTCTTCTTTACCATGGCGAATCTCGGGTGGACGAAGAAATCAGACGGACGGGACATTTCCATGGAAGCTTGTCATTTGCTAGACAGTCAATTCTTATATATAGGTGTGTGTAATTACGAGTATAGGGTGCATTGATGGAAATTTCCGAGTAGCCAAGATGATCGAATGTCTCGGCCAGAAATGTCCGTTAAGGGAATAGTCAGGTAAAGCCACCACATGCAACCCATTAGACCCAAAACTATGGAGACTGTTTAGGCTGAATGCTGGTCCAGTTGAAGTAAACCAGGCTCATCATCCAAGATTGACAGATGTGTAGAAACGGCCGGTCATCAAACATCGGGACAAAAAAAAAGCAAAGAAAATCACTCCGTGATGGACACTGTTTCACGGGAGATGTGAATCTTTTTGAATATGATGAACACACATCCCGTAAGGCTACATTTGCCAAAGACAGCGCAACTCATTCTTACACTTGCTTACTATACGTTTTATTTTTATTTTATCCACACACCTGAAAAGCACCAAAAAAAAACCCACAGTAAAGGATGCAGTTGGTTATTGGACCTGGCCATGAGCGGAGGGAACTGCGGGAACAACGGCAGTTGGAACCCAGCTGCATGAACCTTCTTTAGTCTACAAGCTACTGCAATTCCTGTATTTGGGGATTTAGAGCCGAATATTTTCGGTTGATGAAGCCACATGCTTTTGACAACATCTGGATAGCTGCATTTTGTCACATTGCGCGGTATCTTTTTTTCTTTTTCTTTTCTCGTTTGTGACGGATTTCGTATTCTCCCTTTCTGTCAATGTCAAAGTGGAAAAGGTGGTCTTATTCTTTCCATTTTAGAGACGGGCCATGGTAACATTGTCTTTGGCCTGGACCCTGAAGCGTTTGCTCAGGGACAAAAAGAATACAACCAAAAAAACGTCTGATATGCAGAAAATAGAAACAAAACGCCCTTTTTTCGAAGATCACCAGTACTACGCTGCCGAGATAACTCACCGGGTATCCGAGGTCCAGGCTTTTCATCTTTAAACACTTGGGTTTCTTGACGGGCACGCCGTATCTTTGCGCAACATCACTGTGAGCATGATAGAGTTTTCTTAAAAGGTGGTAGTAATGGACGGCCAAGTCTGTAACAAGGACCTGTCTAGTTCCCACCAGCGCTGCAACTACAGGTTCGAAACCGGCCGTTTCTACCCCAAACGAAGCTATACAGGGAGTCGGGGACCTGTGCTTTCAGAACCATGGCGTAGACGACGCTCAGACGTTGATGTGGTTTGGTGTTTGATGTTTGGTATACGATCAGAATGGATGGGGTTCCGAAGGGAAACATGGCCGACCCACACGGGGTCAAACTAGAACGGTGGCGGATGTTGAGACAAAGCTGACACAGCCGCTGGGGCGGGTTTGAACATCAAATGTAATTTAGAGAATTGGTCTAGTTCGGTCTTATACAGAAAGGTTGAGAAACTGGTGGTAGTGAATTGAAGAATCTCCACCGTTAAGAAGACAATCATTTACAATGGAGAAACTCACTTGACCTAGATATTGGAAATCCAGCACTGCACGTTTATTTGTAGATGGTGATGGTGATGGTGGGTTATTAATTTAGAGCTTTGATGTTACTTTGCCGTATGAGCCGTCTCACATCAGTCAATACTGTACTCTGTGGATACTCTGTGGATGTTTAGATACGTTGTGAACACAGTGTGAGTGGCTACATATGACAAGATGATGACGAGGCCTATTCAAGGTCAAAGCTACAGTATATCGAGATACGACGGTCGGAGAAACTACCAAACCACAAAATATCTGCCAACCTCGTGGTCGTCAAGTCTTTCCGTTTTTGAAAATTATAGTTGTCCACGTGACTTGAGTGGAGCTTTAATAGTTGGGTGTAGTATAATAGTGTGTGTACATATGTAAGTGTCTGCAAACGGAAGTCAGCCGTTAAAAATGATGACTTGAACTGCTGCCTTCAGGCCTCCATGATGGTATGACTGTGCCATATGCATAATGTATGTACAAACTAGACTACACTAGTTCTCTCAAATGACATCAGTGTGGCCATTTCCTCGTTCAAAGAGACCCATAAACACGGGTTACCTCATCATGACAAGACTTTTAACACATTAGTGGAGCTACCAACGGTACAAAGTGGCCACATGGGGGGGCAGAAGTTATACGGCAGAGATGCCCTTCAAGGCGGCAATGAAGTGTCCAAAAAAGGATGAAGTTGCCTGTTGTTGACGAAGGAGAAGGGGCAGTAACGGCGGCACGGCAGGTGGTTTAACTGGGGCCATGGTGTGCACGAACGTTCATGGGGGCGGGGACTTGCGATTAGACCTAGCTAGGGTTTACGGGCTCGGTGTTCTAGGGTGCCGAGTTTACATAGGCGGACGAAAAAGGGTTATGGGATTGAGGGGGTTGACCGTGACTGACCGGAGTGTACGGCTATGTCAAGTGGATGAAGCCGGTGAATCGAGTGTGGCTGACGTCAGGAAAGAGGGTTTAAGGAGAAATAGATATATTTTAGATTGACATGTGATAGGATTCCGTGATGTGAAATTTCCACCAGGGCGTTTCCTGTCAGGTTACGGGGGATAAAGTTGACGAAATGTATGTGTACTATATGTGTGTACCAACATCCAGTTTGTCACCTCCCACAAGCCGAAGTGGCACAAAGTCATCCCAATATTCCTGATTTCCTAGAAAACCACGGTTCTTCTCACATCCAAGGGTAAAGAAAGAGGCGTAGTTATTCTGAAGACGGGTGGATATACTGGATAGAGTGAACTGGATTGTCACCGACCCTCTGAAGGTTACAGCAGGATCGTGAGGAGTGGACTGTTTGCGTGGGGGATCAAAGGACTGTAAGTGGGGGCAGAGAATGTGCGTTGTGAATGTTGAAGGAAAAGTTTAATTGTTATTGGTGATGGACGTTGAGATTGTATATATATATGAACCATGTCATTCAAAAGAAAGACTTGCTCACTTTCCAATATATCATCACCCGGCGGGGTTCGTCCCCGATAGACTAAGTCCCCGATACACAACTACATCCGGACCCAACCAGTCTTTTAGGGTTGCAAGGGATCTTTAGCCCGACAAACTACCCTCACCACACAAAAAAAGAAAACCGAGGTCCAGACTCCGTCAACACATGTCGCTGACCATAAAACCCGTAATCCACAATACAACCTTCGCAGTATCTTCCCTAAACTCTATCCCGTCATTTTTCGGGCCTACTCTGACCCCGTAAATCCTACATCTTGGCTCAACCAGCCCGCCCAAAAAAACAAAGAACCACGCCAAAAGATTACTCTTACGAATGGGCTAACCACCAAATGTCTAATACTTAACCTATAGTCTTAGTATCGCATCTATATCCACACGTCATATTCGCCCTTTCGGGAGAAAACCTGCAGCCGGCCTTTTCCTGCGGCTCTGGGTAATTGTGGCTGGCAGACTGGCAGGTAACCTGACAGAAGGAGCACCTCTACACTATTCCGGTTCTTGTGTCAAAAAAATAAATAAAGCCGGCTTATAGTGGGACGGAGCCAGGGCCCAATGCAGCGGCCGGCGTCGGATCAATTATTTCTTTGGTTACTACTATATCATGCAGGGTCAACATGGGAACTTATCGGTCAATTGGTCGGGGTGCCGTGTACCAAAATAACCACCATTGACCAGGGAACCTGCATATGAGGATCCGTGTTTCCAACGGGCTGTGATTCTCGCGACCTGCGATACAGTAAATTGACCCAAAACCCAACAAATGAAGTACATAACAAGATGGCAGAGAATCAAGGTTGTCGATACACCGTCCCATGATTTTTGGCCCCAATAGACCGGGTAGTCAGCGATCAATTTTCGGCACCAAAATAACTGGGCCGATTGAGCCGTCTATCACACGTCTGGCTAATGTGACGGAGTTGGTATTGTCTTGTGCACATCATGCTTCACTTCATAGTCAGTCTTTGTCTGTTACCTTGGAGGGTCTTTAGTAGACAGAAAGCCCACATGTCTCTGGTCACCATCCTTTTGATGTGACGGATTGAAATCCTGATGGCTATGTAATCTACAACATGATGAGGAATCTGTTCAACTATGTTTGTTTACCATACCATAAGTAATTCATCTGTCTCCCCCACATAACAGCACAGGTGTGGCCAGGTCATGTCGGCTTTACGTGGTTCCGACATTGTCAAAAAGCCGGCGGTTTACGAATGCCCTTAAGCTTGTACCCATGATGTTTGCCATTAGTCCATCGTGGAATCAACAAGCAGCCACACGTTTGACTGACACACAAACCAGGATGTCTAAAGCTTCATCCATGGATTTACCTTCTCCAAACGCCGGTGTTCAGCTGCTTGGTATAGAATAACCAACGTAACCCACATGTTAACTAACCAAGTGCGTCTCAGAAAGACGGAAACGGTATAAGAGGGTAACAAGCATCCACTGATCCACATGTTATACCATGACACCCCACAACCACTGGCCATGAACCATAGAGACTCCCATTGGCCCGATATGCCAATTGCTTGCTTGCGTGATACATTTTGGTCAACCACCCCACTTCAGCCTCCACTTACCTTTTTCACCATACCATGGAGCCAGCTCGGCAAATCGACTGAAAAGTAAGCCAAGGAATAAGAATTCAATTCCGCCGTTCCTCCTTAGTGGAGAGGCAAGTTGCCGGACCTTGAAGTAAAAAGTCAGTCAAGAAACGGGATGTCCCGGATTCACGGAGCTTAGATGGGCCGTACGGAAGGGGGGGGAGGGTATAACCCAGGTTTAGTGTCGGGTCAGTTTTACCCTTCCGGGAATTCTTCAATCCCCCCGGCCGATATATGTACAAATACAAGGCAATAAATACATACAATTCCGACATGACTCAATCCGTTAGACCAGGGACGGCTGTCTTTTTTAGTCCGTCACGCACAGGAATTTGGCCACGGCGGAAATTTCGGGTGGGAGTTAGCTTTATTGTCGGAAGCACATTAGTCGGGTCGGCGCTATGGCTTTGCGTGGGTAGGCGTGTGGGGTTATTGCAACGATGGATGGGATTTTTGAAGTATTTGGTTTATAATTCTGTATTGTCAGGTTGTAGCTATACGTGGTAATTCAAGGCTGTGATTTGCTCGGACTGGGCGGCTATCATCACCTTCACTAGATGAGGTTACAATCCCAAAAATAGATTTGAACACCGTCTTCGGGGGGCATTACAAGGGCCTTTCGTGATCTTGAATTGGTTACAATGAGTCTCTTTACTCTACCAGGTATCTTTTTTTTTTTTTTGTTCAAGGCATGTTGAATATACCACCTTATCTAAAGACCTGACCTCTTGATAGATTCCAAAATAGTAACATAATCACAGATAGCAAGGTCACTAATGACTGTTTGCTCTTAGCCTTTTCACTCACCAGGAAGGTGCCGTCATATCCCCAGTTGACGTCACTAAGCCACATGTCAGCCGCCAAATTCACCACCGGAATCAAGTTCACGGACTCGCCTCAACTGTGCTAAGTCTGTAAGCTCTTTACATCCGGGTAACCAACACAGGATCGTCTTCTCTCACACAAAAAGAAAGGTTGCTTGGGCGCATGCGCTAAGCCTTACGATAGCCTCATTACACAACTTCTGGTTGTCTTCGTGCATAGTTATATTACATGTGGGGTGTTCCTGCGCAAACGGAGATTGATGTGACATTTATTTAACCTTGATCCGGTTAAACCAGCCGTCAAATCGTGAGCACCGGTATAGTTCATAACATATTGTGGACTTCCATCAACGGCACCACCATGCCCGTGCAACAATTGATTAGCCAAGCACAGTCTTCTACATTGTCAAACCTTTTATTCCAAGGCTGACAACCAGAACTTTCCCATAAACTAGGAAATACACATTCCGCTATCGTAAAGTGCTCTGCTGCATATACATGCAGCCAATATGACGTTTACTGCATGCGACACACATACACCCAGGGTTGAGGGTCAAATATGTGGCCATTGTCTGGTGATCGACAGTCTCTGCAGCCGGCCGAACAGACCCCACTTACAATGGACATGAATATCCATGGGGTTTTACGAAGGACGTGATGGTGATATCCAAGGATTACCGCCTCGGGATGGTAAAGGGACCCCACCTAATAAATGTGGTACGCATTGAATACGCCTGGCTGCTGACCTCCCAAATCAACAACACAGGACCAACAAAAACCCCACCTACTAGAAGCCTGAGATGGAAACCCACCCGAGAGTCCGCCATGAGCCCAGACTCGTGCACCGGCCGAGACATTCCGGATAGGTTTAATTTGTCGGAACATATATACAGAAGCAACTCACGCCCGCAAGTTCTAAGACACCGCGCGACGGGATGCGACAATTTGCATGGGCCCATCAGTCTCAGCAAGTCCACGTATGTATGCAGCATATATTCAATACGCGGGGTAACATGGACGGTTGTTCCCATGTAGCATGATTGGCCAGGACACGGACCTCGAGTTGTCCAGCGAATAGGTTAATAGGACATGCGGTGTACCAAGATGGGGAATCTTGGAGAGAAGAGATACACGTATATTCTTGACAACGGGTGTTTTTCAGGCGGATTATGCCTTGGGTAAGGGACCTTTGTCAACGGACAATATCAGTGTGGCCCATGGACCGCATGAATCCCACCGCCATGGGCCGACACGAAGGGTCTTGCAAGCGGATCTTGGCCTAGCATATGATTGGTATAGACACGACTGGGTATTGTTCTACATTCAAGCTGAAGGATGGAACGGTAGCGGGGTATAAGACGGACATGTGGCTGGATTTTGCATACGGCCGTTGTCAGCAAATGTGTCTTTGATTTGCATGTAGCATTTCAAGGCGTGGTGCCAGGCGGTTGGGGCGGTGGAGGAGTCGGAGATATTGACTGGGTAGGGATTACAGCCTGTTAACGTGCGGGGTCACTGACTGTTGAGAGATACACATGTTCTGGTAACCGGTGCGGGGAAATGCTGACCGAGGAGAACAATCGGTATTATCTTTAATTATCTGATAAACAACTTCATTACGATATGGTAACAAATATCTACAGATTCATGTCGTTGAATAACCCTATCAATCGACTGCACACCAGGGTTATACATATGGGGGTCATCTTGGACAGCTGTCAAAAGCCCCACTTATTCAAGCCACACAGCTGTTTTTTACAGTGGAGACTGTCAGCAACCAACTATATCTTGAAAATTTACCACCAGCCAGGAAGAATCCTAACTTACTTCCCTTAACATCACCAAAAGTCATCAATGACTTCTTTGACCGGCTGTGCGATGCCCCTCATCCAACTTGATGACCCCTTTTTCAATACCTCATTGATTCTATCGTCACAGCCCCGTCGTCAATCATTTCCTTTCCCCCCCCTTTCCCATCGTAGTACTTCTGCCAGTATGTGGTGTTCTTCGGAGTACCACTATCGGCAATCATGATCGCATTCTCGGGCCTTGTGTTCGAGCTGTATGGCATGATTGTTTTCGCTCCTGGCAGAGATCAATTGTTTCAAGACCCGTTGCTGGGCACCTGGCTTTGAGAAGACGTTTTGTTCTCCTAGGAAAGGCCGGGAATCAGCTGTGGTTACATCTCATACCGTAAACTATCACTCTTGTTTTTTTCAATGAAATAATTTGATGGCGTTGTTTCATGTGCTTGACATGTGTAGATTCAATGCTGATCATTGCCATTGTCTCTATCTATTCTTGTTGCTTGTGTAACTCCGGCTCTATTTCCTTGTAGTCCTATAAGAAGGTTCTCGGGTGTTAAGACTAAATTGGTAATTGCTCGACATTGGTCTATAGTCCATGTGCAGTTATAAGTCAAGCTCCTACACACATGAGTCGTTCAGAACGACAAAATCACACACATACGGCCGTGGGGTTATATGTGCACATGGCTGATTATATGCATATAAGTCAAAACTAACGGAAAGCACCCGTCACGCCGCGTCTTTCAGGCCTCTAAGTGCCGCCTCATCTCACTAATAGGGGGGACAAAGACTGTAGTTATTTACCTTGCTGAGAATTTCGTACACAAGTACTTTTTGTGTTTCTGTCAATATGTGATGTGATGTGACGGGCGTGTTTCCGTCTCAGTGGACGCGAGGGTGGGATGATGAGAGGTAGGGAGTTAAGCTTCACTTCCCCGCTTACAACCAATTCCACTGAAGAAAGGAACGCGGTCTACAGAAACGCCACCAGAACGAATCTGGTAATTCTTAAGGAGTCGAGTTGTCGATCTACAAGTGACGATGTGTTTCTTCCCCAGCAATGTGACTACTTTACCTAGTAAGCCATGTGTTTCTTAGTTTGACCTAGGATCTTAACAAGTCCTGTAATCTTGTTGTTTTTCCTCACCTAGCAAGTCCAAAAATCCAACACAACACAGCGGCTCATGACAGTGTCCAAAATGTCACCTGAATGGCAACCTAGGAAACGGGAAAGAACGAACCTGAAACTATGATTGTCAAGATGACAGGACAAGTACATACATGGTAGCCAGACTTAACGGGAAGCAAAAGAGCCTCTTGGCTGAGAAAACGGATCATGGTGATTTGTCCGTGAGCTCGGCGGTTTACGAGAACATGCGTAGATGGATGGGGTCAATGTAGCGCGTGGAATGGGGGTGGCGGATTGGAGTGTAGCTGTTTAGCCTTTTTGAGAAAACCCCATGTGTCAGCAGCTGGGGCTTATGGTGGGGTTGAATGTAACTCTAATGCCAGGTCTATTGCGGGCTGGTCAACACTGCGGTAGGTAAGTGGTAATGGAATCCTCGAGGTTGTCTGTATGCGGTATGTCTATTGTAGATGATGGGACCCGCGTGATTGTGCAGGCCAGTTACCTGGGAACTAAGGTAGCGTTACATCTTTGGATATCACGCCTACTTTGAGATGAGGGGTCTCGTTTGTCAGAGTTGTAGTAGTGGCGGACTGGGATTCGGAAAGCGTGGGGTTTAGTCTGAAAATACCGGAACCGCAGTATCTTATACCGGATATTACATGTACGTATTACGAGCGGTGTTATGTCAAGATGTCATGAATCAACTGACAATGGGATAGAACAATTGTATGTATGTGAACATACGGAAGTTAGTGTAGTAGACGTCTCCGAATTAACCCTAACCTACTAGCTATTCCGTCTCTGTATTAGGCTAAAGTGCAACCCATCGGTAAGGCTTACGTCATAGGTAACGCACATGGTGGGTGTTGTGCATGATTGTGAATATACTCCGAAAGATAATAGTTGAATCACCGAGTACTTTAAAGTTCCGAGATAGGATCTTTACAACATTCTTTATTGAAATATAATATCCGTGAAAATAAGTGGACGCTTATCCGGAGGTAACACAAGTCTGATATCCACATAAATGTCGCCTACACATGCCCTTTTTATAGGCGCCGGAGCCGTCGGTTCATTCTATGCTTCACGTCTCCAACATGCCTCTCATAGCGCCGTGTCATTGGTAGCGCGTTCTAATTACAAAGCGCTTGTATCGTCGGGGATTCATCTTGATACCCATACGTTTGGGAAATACGACTTCAAGCCAACTGCCGTCTACCCGAATGTAGACGAAGCCTCCAAGGCAACGCACCCATGGCATATCCTTTTCGTCACTACAAAGGCTCTCCCCGATGTATCAGACGACTCCAAACTGTTGGTACCACTTGTGGGCCCCGAAACCGTCATTGTATTGATCCAGAACGGTCTTGGGGTGGAAACACCATATCGTCAACGTTTCCCAGATACCCCCATAATAAGCGCCATCACCGTTATCAGTGCAGAGCAGACAAGTCCGGGACACATCAAACAGAACCGCTGGACTCGAATCAGCCTTGCCCCATACACAGATGGTCGAGGAACGGGGAGTTCTATATTAACAGAGAAAGCCAACAAGGCCATGGAAACCCTAAAGTATCTGTGGGGTGAGCTTGGTGGAATCAAAGATGTCGAACCCCACGATGAGGTTGACCTCCAGTTACTCCGCTGGCACAAACTATGCATCAACGCCGCCATGAACCCATCTGCCGTCCTTTCCGGTGGTCGACCCAATGCTGAAATGGTAATGGAGCCGGAACTCCGTGAACATCTTAAGGGTGTAATGGAGGAGATAAGAGCGGCGGTACCGAAGATTCTGGGACGGGAGTTTCCGGAGTCGTTGGCGGGTTCGGATAAGATTATTAAGTCGACGGAACGGAACACGGGAGGGCGTCCGAGTATGTTGGTGGATTGGGAGGCTGGACGGCCGCTTGAGTTGGAAGTTATTTTGGGGAATCCGGTGAGAATTGCGAGACAGGCGGGCGTGGAACTTCCGAGGGTACAGACTTTATATGCGTTACTTAAGAGTGCACAGTACATGAGACAACAAGCGGCTAAGAGTGGAAAGGAAGATGGAAAGGCAAGACTGTGAATTAAATAGTGATAAAGTCGTAACGTCGTATCTCATTATATGAGTTAAATATACATTTGTACATGATCCTGCTCTAATTTACCTAGTTCCGTATAAACTGCACCTTTCTTGATACAGCTATGGTACCATCTGGCGGTGTTTCACTCTCCGGTAGGATACTTGCCGAAATAGTCGTGACAGCCGTCGTCTCTAAGCCAAGGCGTTGTCGCATTTTGATGTTTTCAATCTCACTTATGCTACCCCGGGAACCATTCGGTAGGAGGAACCAAGTTGGCTGGTTTGACTTGAGACGTTCCATGTGTTCTAAATGTCGTGGAGTATCAGCCGTAGAAGCATGTGAGTGATGACTATGGCTATCGTCGTCTTTTAGTGTAGTCTTGTCTTCAAAGATAGATAGCTCGTAGGTCCTGTTTACCACGGTGCTAGTACCGGTTATACTGTGGTTTTCTTTGTGTCTGTTGTGGAGAGACTCGGGATCGGAATTCGATGTATTGCTGGTGAGAGTTCGGAAGAATGGTGTGACCTTGGAGATGAATGGCTTGAGTGTCATAAGACAAGAACATAAAAGACTGGTAACCATTTCAGCGACTGACCACGCATTGTTTTCGAGGTTAATCCATGTGGCATCTGGATGAAAGACTAGGAAAAGGAAGCGCATCGAGGCACACACGACAGCGCTATGTGATTGTTAATATAGAGTCTAAATATAAGACAATGGACGTGTATATACTTACACAAAACCAATGGAAAACATAGCAAGAATGAGCCGCTTTTGACCGCGCGGTAGCCGGAGTCGTATAATGGCCGGCATGGGTAAGACAGCAATGATCAAGTCACAAACTACACTGCCTGCCGTAGAAATATAGTAATACACACTTGCGTTGATACAGGAAGCTGTGATTGAGCCATCCCACCACGCGCGTATAGGAAGACATGTGAAGGTGATAGCGAAGATGTTTGATATACTCCATGCCGTGACAAATATAATGGCGGCGATGTAGTAAGCGCGTTGTCCATGGACGGCCAATATCCGGTAGTATTGTAGTAGGAATGTAATTTTGACGAGGGCAGTTGCTGTTGTGAAGAATATGCCGATTATGTAGAAAAGCTGTCATGTATGATTAGTCTGAGGTCGTGGGATGGAATAGAAGTTGAGGAGTTACCTTTTGATGCATGACATAATCGGAATCTGGCATAGCCCACATGTGTTTGCCTGTTCCATATGCTAAAGCCGTATACATGAGCCCTACCGTAGCCATGATAGTAGTCTGTACAACCAGATGTTAGCGTCGTCACTATCACAGCACACATGAGATACTTACCCACGACAGAACAGCGAAGAGATCATCAATACCAAACCGATGAATAAGAAAGTATCTGGACCATACTCTAAGTCCCACAACAACCGTAATAAGTGGAACGCACAAAGCAACGCTCAAGTTGAACTTCCAATAGCAGTTATCATGGAACCCCGCCCGATTTGGATCATACTCCATGTTGGGCGGCCTAGCTCCGATTGCGACACGCATTTGTAGAGATTGTGTTGGCTAATAGCCATAAAATGAATGAGGGTGGTTATGATAAAAACGTCAGCCGAACATGAGAATGGCAGGTCTCGATATTTTGTACATGACAGTTCTGGAACTCGATTACAGAATTAAACGAGAGGATTCCTAATAGGAATATCAAAATCATGTGGCGACATTGGTGTTGGGGAGCTTGATATCTAGTATCGATGTAGCTTATTGGCCCGATTAACTAAGTTCGATGTCGATATAGTCTAAAGTACTAGAGTGAGACATCTCTAGGCCTGGCCCGGCTTAGTGAAAATAACTACCGAGCCAATCGATACACTTTTTTCCCATGTTAATTGTATTTAATCCATTATTCTTTTGAAAACCTATGTGCATACTCCATCACGGAGATCCCGTATGTATTACAAACACCGTATGCCGAGGTAATAACTCCGGAGTTCTTGGCGTCCTCCGGAACATCTTATTTAGCGGAACCACCAATTGACTGAAGCGTTGACACGTCCATCATTCTGTGTACTGCGAACCGAGTGCCACCAACCCGTAGGTATAAAAAGGGCATCATTCGGAGATAGTTCCGTCTCGAAATAATCACTTCCCGCCAAGTCCCAAACTTCCTTTTCAAGCAGATCTCGTTCCGGCCCCACCATCATATCATACGATCTGATTCTACTGCTAGCTTGTCTACCCAAAGCCACCTGGACCTTGTAGAACACCGACTCGCCCTGGTCTGGCGGCAGTAGACGCAGCTGCTTCCTGCCGCACATTTGTAAAAGAATGTTGGGGTTAGGATCACGATGGAAGGAGGTGTATGTTCGTTCTAAGCCGATCCAGACACTAGTTCCGTATATATCACCTTTGCCGGCGTTGTAGACGACGGAGGGTGCCGACAGATCTTGACCAAGTGGAGATGGTAAAGAGGATAACGAGTTTTGTGCCACATAGAGACCTCGTACTGGAGATTCTGTTGAGGCTTCTTGGTTGAACTCTGCCGCTTCTAGGATCAAGATTAAAGGAGCGTAAAAACGATGGAAGAGGGGACTGCCAGAGGATGATGGTTGTATCCAGTCTGGAACGTCATATATACCAAGCTTCTCAGATGCTGTTTTCCATCTTTTCGTGTAAAAAGATCGTAATGCGTCTCTACCGGAAGAGTCTATCTGGGGACTCATCAACTCATATTCAAATGGAACATATTGATAGTCTTTGAAGTAGTCCAAGTTCATAGTCTTAACCGCCCCCTCGGTATCAGTGACAGAAGTGAACCACTTATCAATAGCTAGCACGTGTGATGGAGATGAGCCGCTGCGCAAAACAATAGGCCGAGACATCTGCTTGGTTTTAGCCATAAACTCCGGCACTGGTACCGATGAAAGTGCGCCAATTTCATCAATAGCTTGCGGTCCAGTGTGATGGGATCTAACGCGTAGCTTCCCATGTTGCATGGGTCGGAGATAGAATGTAGCACGCAACAAAGAAGACCGACGGGACATTTGACTGACCATGGGTTGTAACGTACAAGTTTTAATCTTTGATGGCGATTTCATCAAGATCCACATCCTAATCATGCATGGCGAGGTAGTACTAGAGGAACTCAATGCATGGGATACATCTGGTAACGAAGGCCCTACACTTGACACGGTAAAGAAAGTGAGACTAACAACTAACGTGATCGGTCGTGATAGCAAAGATATTCAAACTTTCTGATACAACAATCTATCATAATTGTCGCTTAAAGCATCCCAAAACTCATCACACTTACACAGAATCATGGCATACAAAGGGTCTGAAACCCTTGTAAGATTACAGCTCGCCAGATGGCAGCCTAACCCCGCAGCTGTCAGCACTCCCACAAAGAGCGACACCGATTGATACTGCTAATTTGCCCTTCCCCCACCATCAACGTCAACCACAAGTGCGGTAGAAGAATTCCATCAAATACTTGCCTCTACCCGTGCCAGGCGCGTCGCTTTATCAATCACTCGCCACTGATTATCGCTACACTCATCTGCCCCGACTATCGAGAAAAAGAATCCCATTTGTTCTTTATCGAATCTCTCGTCACCGAGGCCTCGCACGACCTTTTTGCACCACAAAGTGCGATCCTGGTATCAACCCCACCATCAAAAACGTTGCGACCATATCGTACCCAACGACGAAGCGAAATTTATATCCGCATTCCTAGCGTCTCCGCGGTTATCTTAGCAGACATCACTTTATACCACGACACTGCATTCGCAAACGCCTGCTGTCTGCCTTGATTGGTGACCAACATACAAAGTACTTCACCTCCTCGATTAAGTTTGAGGCCTAACCTTTCCGGTCTATATCCATTTCCCAGAGGTTTCGACTTGCCAGAACCCTGACGTAAATCCCGAGCGATACCTTATCGATAGCGGACTGGACTGGTTGTTCAATATCTGGGCTCGATCCGTCGTACTACCTTGGACTTTGCTTGACATCCGAAGCACCACAAATTGGCCGTTGCAATGTCTACGTCTTCTGGTGTCCAGGAGCTCTGGATCAGCTCGTTCTGCTCGCTTATTGGTCATGAGTACTTTGCTGAAGTATCGGAGGATTTCATTGAGGATGACTTCAACTTGACTGGTCTTGCTAGCCAGGTCGACAAGTACAAGGAGGCTCTTGAGGTATGTGGCTACCGACGCACATATCGCATTGGAGGATGCTAACCATGGATGTGAAACGCAAACAGATGATTCTCGATATCGAGCCAGAGGATGACGAAGATGATGAAGATGACGATGACGAGGACGACGATGACGGCACCAACAGCCTCAACGACATGCACAACGGCGTCGACAGAGCCGCGAGAAGACACAACCGGGCAGCCAGCGAGCTGAGCCTCATTGAGTCATCGGCAGAAACCCTGTACGGCTTAATTCACCAGAGATACATTTGCTCCCGCCCAGGCATGCAGCAAATGTCTGAAAAGTACGAGCTGGGCCATTTTGGCCACTGCCCGCGTACCAACTGCGACAACGCCCGGACACTCCCCGTCGGTCTTTCCGATGTTCCCGGCGAAGACACCGTCAAGCTTTTTTGTCCTTCGTGCCTCGACGTTTATGTTCCCCCTAACAGTCGTTTCCAGACGGTCGATGGCGCCTTCTTTGGCCGGACATTTGGTGAGCTTTTCCTGTTGACGTTTCCTGAGTATGACCTTACCAAGCGGACTACGTCGGTACAGTCTGTACGTGGTCACGCTGGCGAAGCCCCTCCTACGGTAGTTAACGGCTGCTACTCGAAGAATATCGCCCCAGGCCTTGGTGCTCGCAACACGTATATTCCCCGAATATACGGATTCCGCGTCTCGGAGTACTCCAAGATGGGTCCTAGAATGCGGTGGTTGAGATCAAGACCGGAGGATATCCAAGAGACCAATGAGATTGCCCAGGCGGCAAACGGGACACTTCCTCCCCGGCGGAGGGGAGCCAACTCCACCCGAGGAAATGGCAGCCCTATGGACGGAGTTTACGAGGCACCTCTCTAGTCACAAGTTGTAGCGCGTGGATTACCGACCAAATAAACTATCGGATCTCTTTTTTTTTTTTTTAAACTTACTTTTTTGTTCTTTGTTTGGTGTATGAGAAGAAAGCAAAGGGAATAGTTTGTCTGGTCGGATGGAGGATTGGGTCAAGTCATACAGGAGTGCAGTTGAGCGTTTAGGAGTTTTCGAGATTTTCATGAGCACAATGGTTTACTGATTTCCAAATCAATAGTTCGAGAGTTCAAGAGTGTTGGTTGACACCAGTATCCGGATGTATACATAGAATCCGGCGTTTGGGGGAGGTTTCTCACTATCCCTATATACCAGTGTATGTTATGCACATTAATGATAGCGTCACAAAGTCAATTATAGAATGAATTCAATTTCATACTTCATCATTGGTCATTGGTCATTGGCCATTTTATGGAATGGGGCTATCTAATATGTGCGTATTTTCGCATGGACAGGAAGTCCATTTTTCATGGGTAATGTCAGACTCGGCGAGGGTCTTCTGTTTGGTGAACAGTTAAGTGTAAAGTCAAAGTCCATAATAATGGCAGCAATAGTCTTCACGAAAACAGATTCAGCCATCTTCTTCCCCAAACACATGCGCGGACCTCCATTGAAAACTGGGAATTCGCCGGTACTCCTGTTAACAAACGTAGGCACGCCGTTAACCAAGGTCAACCAACGTTCCGGTCGGAACTCGGCTGCATCCGGGCCCCAAGTGGCTTTTGAGCGGTTCATAGCCCAGGTACTCCATATGAGAATCGATGACTTTGGTAGAAAGGTGCCATCTGGGAGGGTCACGGGACTTTGTACTTGCTTGAGCTCCATGGGGACTGGTGGGTAGAACCGGAGAGATTCATAAAAGACGGCGAGAGTGTATGGGAGGGACTGTGGGCTGATTTCGTCGGCGGTGGAGAGTTCGGCGCGGATTCGGGTGAGGACGGATGGGTTCTGGGCGAGGAGGAGGGATGCCCAGGTGAGTGATTGGGCGGTAGTGTCTCGGCCGGCAGAGAGATAGTTTAGAGCTGCATCGGCAACTATCTTCTGATCACCGATAGAATCCAACAATGAATGAATCAATGAACCGGTCCCCTTCACTTTTTGACCGGGCTCTAAATCCTTGCGTGCATGCATTGCATTGGTGACGATCTCTCGACCAAAGGTATGTACCATGGCAAGAGCAGTGCGGACCCTCTCACCAAATAGGAATTCTGAGATCCGCCACAGTGGGTTCTGAATACGGTAAGAGATGGCGGCACTGGCGTATTCAAAGGCTGTGCTGAAGGGATCTTGGGCGTGCATTTCCATTCCATAGGCCATATGGCCCATCAGCTGAGTAGTGATTTCAAGGAAGAAAGCTTGTAAATCAAGAGCGTGACCAGCCGGATTCGGATCGTTTAGAATTGTCGATTTCAAAGAGGCGATGGAGTCGGACAATATATGGGGTAGTTCAACGTCAGTGAGGATCTTCAAGTTTGCAACACTTAGGAAAGATAATCCCGCCTTCCGTTGAAGTTTCCACAAGTCACCATCCACATTAACAATGCCATGACCAAACAAATCCTGAGACCGCTCCTTGAAAAACTCGCCCTTTCCAAAGATATTCTCATGCTTCAAGGCGTATTCTACGTTGGCAGGACTACTAATGATGACACCCGGCGGTAGAGTCGGCACGGAAATCTGCAGGGTTTCGTGCGGAAAGAGCTCTTCGCAGTGCGTGAACCATTGTAGTAGGTCGAACTGGTCCCGAAGAAAATGTAGCGCGTTTCCTAACAACGGTACGGAGTCCGGAGCACGCCGAAGAGCCTGGTTGTTCCGTCTGAGAGTGGGATAGTAGAATAGGCGTACGAGAACAGCTAGTGTGATGATACATGCCAGGGGGGCCGCTATAAAGGGCGGAAGGGAAGTTAAGAGGCCCATTTTGAATTTTGACGGGACTGGGATATGGGTGTCGCGGTGGATTTGGTGTAACGGTGCAATGATGCAACGGATATTCTAGAATAAGAGATGTTGAAGTTGAAGATGCATCTGAAGGGAACGGGACTGTGATCGATGGTTATTGAAAAGGCACCATGGTGAATTTATGTATATGGAGAAGGAAAGGGGGCGTGACTACACTTTAGAGTAAAAACGGTAAGCGATGCGATTTACACTAAAGTTCGGCCAATAATTGTTTCAGTGGACTGATGATAATAGCGTGTGGATAGACGACGATAGTGGTAGGGTTCGTGTAGATTGAAACCCTGTAATTGATCCTTTAGGGTACAATCTAAACGGCTTAGTAAGCGACAGGATTTCACCGTGTATACATACAGTGTATACACTGTGTATAATATGGGAACGTAGGATATCACAGACTGTACGGATATATCTCCGGATACATGAAGTCGGATTGCATTCCACCGATATGACATGCAAAAAAAACAAAGATGTGTCATAGGAGTTGGATTCGTACGTCAACTTTGACACATTGACGTCGGCTATAAGCACTGCCTTGCTTTGTATTTACAGCTAACTACATCCACAAGCACAGCATTTGGTAGTGCTTATTCCTACCTGCGGCACAAGATGTGCGAAATAATGTTAGGCGGGATTGTAGATATGTCGATACACACACATGCAATTTCTCCAAGTATTTTGTCGTCACGGGTACTCACAAATCAAAAACACATGGAAATGTCATGCTTACATAACATTACTGTATAATTCAAATGTATGCATAAGCACAGTTTGGTACTTTTACAGTTAAAATCCTTTACAGATGAAAACTTACCCGAACAAGCTATAGCACTAGAGAAAAGATAAATGCAGGTTCAAATACGAGAAAACAAAGGAGGACGTCACCCGCCAAACCACTCGAAATCCTCACTTGCCGTATACTCAACCATGGAATAACCGCCGTTTGCCACATTGCTCGGATCCCGAAATCCCAACTACCACGTTCAATGCCGAGATGAAACCCGAATCTGTTTGTTTTTCACATTTTTTTCTCCTAGTTATGCCGTGTTTCCTTGGCAAGGCATGATGTCACGTGTGGGGTAGTATGCATCACTTGTTAATTCCGCCGGAGGACTGACTAACCGTGTAATTTCCGGGACATGGCTATGAAGAGTAGTATACTATACGAGCGCTTTTTTCACATTCTTGGCCTGTTTTTTTTTTGTCTGGTTTCTTGTGTTGCTTGCTATGTGGAAAGTGGTCGTGCGAGAATATTCTACGGCGGTGGTTGGGTGGGGCTTGGACGGACGAACGAATGAACGAATCAACGGCTTTTACCGCGGCTTTAAGAACTTTGCGGGAAAAGAGTGAGATGTGTGGAGCGGATATGCAACGGGTCATGTCGGTGTTAGCCTTGTTTTCATTGGTCTTTGATAATTTGATAGAATGGCACTTTTAGACTTGATGACGACGTCATACAGCTGTTACCGGACTAGTTAGGTCATTGGAGTTGCGCCGGAAACAAATGTGAGACCTGGAATGGTGAGAGGGTTAAGTAAAAGTGACAGATGAATGTCTTCTAAGATGAAAGTTCGGATAGACCAACGGTATAAACGGATCATTCCCTGTAGATCCTGCCTAGGGCAACTAGGGAATCGATCAAAAAACTGGGCTTTGTCGGATGGGCTGATCGGCCGGACAGGGTGGGAATAGTGTTGCGTTTTTTGAAACAAACATGGTCTGTCACAATCTACAAGTGTTGATGTGTTCTTGTATAGCATGTTTCTAATCGATTTAGTCTCTTCGTCACTCGTCTTAACACTAGATTTGACGCGCCAGACTTGCAAATCATGATTCATGTTGAGTCGCATCTCGGAATGTATAGACCGCCGACTTAACAGGGGTAACTACATGCGTCCCCCCCCAAAAAGATGGGATATCCCGGACTAGCTCGGGCCTACTTACACGACCATTCTTGGCTTGGAGAGTCGTAAATAAGCTGCATGTATGTAAGCACTATTGTACATAGACCGGTTCAGCAGCGTCAATCTACAAAGGGCGCACTGCAGACCAAAACAGGTTCGCTACGGCATGTGTATGTGACGTTTACCATGTACAATAGTCCCAGACAAAGTGGAGCCCAGAGCGCCGAGTTACGGTGGCGGTAAGGAATATGGGGTCTGGTGGTAGGAGCGGATCAGCGAACAGAAACGGAAACTTAGCTTGTGATGTGTCTCTGACGTTGTAGTGCGGCTATATGGACGTATATACATACATATAATGTACGTTAGCTGGATGCGCTAGGTCTTTGAATAGTCCGGGGCCTGCCTTTTATAGAGCGTGGTCGGCCTCGTTTTACAGGATCGACGCTGGTTTGTCTGTTCTGCCTTGAGTTCTTGGTCATTGTTTTGTTTCTACGTTGGGTTGTAAGCAGCTACTACCGTTGTACCGACGATCTACACAGCGTTCACGACCGGTATTGTCTTTTCCGTCTTGGCCTTCCTTTGTCTGGGGCAAAACTACATGTACAATCTTACAGTTATATATATCACCAACATCTTCACCATTTGACCGGGCCATTCCACACCCGGCTTACAAATACGCGGCAAGAACATTGAAGGCGGAGTTTACACCATACATACATCTTGTAGAGTCACTTTTATCAAGTCGGTGATTATTGCCTTGCGCCGTGGCAGACTTCTGCATTTACACATCTACACATTTACGAGACACCGAGAGTGTGTGACCACCTTCCTTTGTTGGCTTGTCAAGGGTTTTGTTCTACAACATATGGTCACTGATTCCTTCGTCAAAGTAGAAAGTTGTTACCATCTCTTCTCGTTTTGTCAACGCACGTTCTTACCTCTGGTTTATTTGGTTCGTGTGATTTTCACGTGATTTTGGAATATCACAAACATATTGAAGTGGAGTATCTAGACTTGCCTTGTCTATGTGAATGGTGAGAGTATCATTACTTTATCTCACCTTTTTATTCCCTTGGTCGACATTGTTCAGTTCTACTGAAACCTACTACTCACGATACTTCCTACCTTCTCTAAGCGACTGAGAGTCACACATCTTCCTATATCCAGTGGTCTCCTTCTTCGACATCCGCAGCCATGGCTGTGGTTAAACAGATCCGGACTTTAATGTCCAAAAACTTTCGGTTACTTCTCGGCCGACAACACTTTTTGGGGACGTTTATGATTGCGTTTTTAGTGCCCATTGCACTCACGGCACTCTTCAGCTATGCAAAGAATCTCTTTGTACCTCCAGCAGTGTATGGTATTGTAAGTAGTTACAATCTTATAAACCCACAGATGAACATTAATCGCTGATATTTGCTTATAGGGAGACACACGACCCATAAAAACCCTACCAGAAGCTTTGGAACGGGCCGGGCAAGATGGTAGAAATACCGTGGTATTCATCAACAATGGCATGGTAGGGGGACAAATCGACAATGTCATTGGTCAAGTGTCAGGTCTTCTTTCCGGTACTGATGCAAAGGTTGTCAATATGACGTCATCAACAGACTTGACCACGGTTTGTCGGTCATCACTACGTGGTGTTAGTCGGTGTTACGGAGCAGTAGTTTTCCATTCATCACCATCAGAAGGAACCAAAAGCACATGGAACTACACAATGCGTATGGACGGAGCCCTCAACGCCCTTCGAATCCACATTGACAAAACCGACAATGACGCCGAAGTCTACCTTCTCCCCTTCAAACATGCCGTTGACTCTGCCATTGCCCGTATCACTAGTGATGCTACAGAGCTCCCTACCGACATCGACTCACTCCCTTACACTGATATGACTAAGGAAGAACGAGCTGATGAGATTGTCAGATTGTACCAGCGGATAGTGATTAACTGGATGGGTGTGACATTGTCAGCTAGCATATTTGCCATCACATATCACCTTACTGGTTTCTTATCACAGGAGAAGGAGAATGGAATGGGCCGGCTGATTGATGCCATGATGCCGACGAAAAAACGTTGGCAGGGTATGTGTATGCGCATGTTCGCTAGTCACTGCTCTTTCTCTCTCATCTACCTACCTGGATGGATCATCAGTGCTCTCATCATAAGACAAGGAGTATTCAAGCACACATCGTTTGTGACGGTGATTTTCTTCCAGATACTGGGTGGTCTTTCCATGTCGTCGTTTTCCGTCTTTGCCTCGTCTTTCTTCAAGAATGCCCAACTTAGTGGAAACACTACCATTATTTTTACAGCTTTGATGGCTATCATTGCGCAATCTATTACTCGACCAGACACGGTGACTGCTGCTATTCTAAGTGTCATTTTCCCGCCATGTGCCTATGTCTACTTTGTCATTATCATGGCTCGCTTTGAGTATATCATTGCGCCTACAGATCTTCTTGAGACTCCGCCATTACAAAAGTCGGACTACAAGGTTCCGGGTATTGCCATCTTGGTTTTCCTTGGTCTCCAGATCATTGTATACCCGATTCTTGGTGCTCTTGTTGAGCAATGGTTGCATGGGGCAAACAGTGCTGGTAGACAGGTGGTTGTCGACCAAAAGGATATTGAGACACATGATCTTGAGGATACGGCTTTGAGAATCACCAACTTCTCTAAAGTATATTACCCATCTCGTTTGAATAGCTTGTTTGAAAGGTTCTCTAAACACCCTAAACAACCCGTTGTTGCTCTTAAAGATCTTTCTCTTGAGGCTAGACGTGGTCAAATTGTTGCGCTGCTGGGTGCCAATGGAAGTGGAAAGAGTACTACCCTAGATGCGATATCTGGGATGCACAAGTTGACTTCCGGTACCATGACAATTGATGGTACTGGCGGTTTAGGTATCGCGCCTCAGAAGAACGTCCTCTGGGATAATCTCACAGTAGAGCAACACATCCGGATCTTCAACCATCTCAAGGCACCAGACTCCCCTGATTCAGAAGAGCAAATCCAAGAGTTAATTCGTGCCGTAGACCTAGGCAAGAAACGCACTGCTCTCGCAGGTACTCTATCCGGTGGCCAAAAGCGAAAGCTCCAACTGGGTATGATGTTAACCGGTGGAAGTGCCGTTTGCTGTGTCGACGAGGTCAGCAGTGGTATCGATCCTCTGAGCCGTCGCAAGATTTGGGATATCCTGTTGGCCGAACGTGGAAAGCGCACTATGATTTTAACCACGCATTTCCTTGACGAGGCAGATCTCTTGGCTGACCACATTGCCGTGTTATCAAAGGGTACGCTTCGGGCAGAGGGTGCGTCTGCGACTTTGAAAGACCAGCTGGGTGGTGGATATCGTGTACATGTGACGACCCATGGACAGACGGATAAGGCACCAGAGGTACCTGGGGTTAGAAGAATTGTCTCTTTCGATGTGGTTAGTTATATTGCTCCGTCATCTGCCCTGGCTGCGGAGGTCATTCGCACGATGGATGCAATTGGACTATCAGATTACCGATTTTCCGGTCCGACAATTGAAGATGTCTTTTTGAAACTTGCGGAGGAAATTCAACTAGAGTCCACTGGGGTGGAGCCTACCTCTAACTCACCGACGCCCGACAGAGGAGACTTTGGTCATGAAACCAAGAGCGTAGACTTAACAGATTCAACGGCGGGTTCGACTCACGGCACTTTGAATGACCAGAACAAGGTTGGGTTGAACCTGACTCAAGGTCAGCCAATCACGTTTTGTCAGGAGATTTTCATCCTTGCACGCAAGAGGTTGACGGTACTCAAGACTAACTGGGTACCTCATTTGATTGCCTTTATACTACCGATCTTTGGTGCAGGCTTATTATATCTGTTTATCCAAGGGCAGGACCCTATCCAGTGTGCACCATTGGATAACGCATCAGAGGTTGGACGGGAGTCTACGTTTGAAGCTAGTGACCTTGGTGATCTTATCATGTTAGGACCGGCGTCGTGGGTTCTAGCACAGAATGTCTCTGGGTACATAAACTCCACAGCCAGCGCGTTTTCAGTGTATGGAGTTACTCCAAATATCACAGTGGTTGATTCTCTAACGGCCTTCAAAGAAGCTATCAATGCTGGTTTCCACGTCATCTCGCCCGGTGGCTACTATCAGACCAACAGTACTGCTGATGGCTCGACAGCTCCGATTCTGGCGTATGTTGGGAACAAGTTCATGATGAATGCGCTGCTCATGCAAAACACGGTGAACTCAATACTTTCGGGGGTGGACATTACGGTGCAGTATGAAGCGTTTGCTACACCTTGGGATCCATCAATGGGTGGGTCGTTGCAACTTGTTACGTACATGTGCATCGTGATGGTTGCATACCCGGCCTTCTTTGCTTTATATCCGAATGTTGAGCGTCGCAGTTTGATTCGCGGGTTCCAATACTCCAACGGTGTCCGGCCATGGCCTCTTTGGATTGCGTACACTGGTCTTGACTTTTCCATTGTTCTTCTTTCCAGTGCGATTATTACTCTTTTCTGGGGTCTTGCGGCAGATGTGTGGTATCACATTGGTTACCTATTCCTCGTCTTTTTGTTATACGGATTGGCGGCTACACTTCTTGGATATATCTTCTCACTTTGGGCGAAAACTCAACTGGGGACTTATGCTGCAGTCGGGATAGTACAGCTTGTGGTGTTTGTCGGATATCTTATTGCGTACATGTCAACGCTCAGTTTTGCGCCGGTCACCAAGGTAGATAACCAGTTATTGGTGGTCCACTATACGATTTCAGCCATTGCACCTATTGGGAGTGTCGCGCGGACGCTCATTCTGGCGCTCAACTTGTTTTCAGCCAGCTGTGATGGTGGGAAATTGTCGACGAAGCCTTCGGGGATCAAGTTGTACGGTGGACCGATTCTGTACTTGTTCCTTCAGATTATGTTTTATGCGTTTTTGCTGATGTGTCTGGATGGTGGTCTCGCTCGGGCTCTTTACCGGAGAGTGTTCCGTCGTAACTCTGTTCCTGAAACATCTGAGCTGGAGGAAGCTACCCTTGGTGATAAGGATAAGCCGAAGGCAGATGGTACGAATGACGTCGCTCGTGGTCTTCAAGTACAGAATGTCACCAAGACTTTTGGTAAGAACACGGTGGTTGACAATGTCTCGTTTGAAATTAAACATGGCGAGGTCTTTGCACTACTTGGACCCAACGGAGCTGGAAAGTCTACAACTATCTCTTTGATTCGTGGCGATATTCAACCATCTGGGAGACTTGGTGGTGATGTCTACGTTGAAGGCAACTCTGTCCGTAGAAGACTAGCTACTGCTCGGGCAAACCTTGGTGTATGCCCACAGTTTGACGCGGTAGACCACATGACTGTTCGTGAACATATTGAATTTTACGCACGTGTCCGGGGTGTTGCCTCTGTTAAGCAGAGTGTTGAAGCTGTGATTTCGGCTGTTGGCCTTGGGGCATTCGCTGATAGACAAGCTCAGGCATTATCTGGTGGTAACAAGCGGAAACTTTCTTTAGGTATCTCGTTGATTGGTAACCCCGGGGTGATTGTGTTGGATGAGCCGTCATCGGGTCTTGATGCAGCGGCGAAACGTATCATGTGGAAGACTTTGCAAACTGCGGTACCAGGACGAAGTATCCTACTTACTACGCACAGCATGGAAGAAGCAGATGCTCTTGCTGGGCGGGTAGGTATCATGGCTAAACGGATGCTTGCCATGGGGACAATTGAGGAGCTCCGTGGCAAGTTTGGTGACCGTTTATATATCCACATGGTCAGTCGGGGAGCTCCTCGGGTATCTGAAGCCGAGGTAGAGCGGGTTAAGAGGCTTGTCAAAAGTCTTCTCCCTGATGCCGAGGTGGAAGATAAAGCATACCACGGACAAATGCGCTTCTCAGTACCGACATATAGTGTGGCAACTCGTAGTGAGAAAAACGCCGACTCAATTGACGTGTCACAAGGGGCAATTGGGCGGTTATTAGTGATGCTAGAAGATCACAAGGAGGAGTTGAAGATTGAGCATTACTCGGTCAGCACGGCGACATTAGACCAAGTCTTTTTAGCGATTGTAGGACAAGCTGATGTGCAAGAGGAAAATTACGAGGTCTCAAAAGATTCAAAGGGATTGTTTGGAAGAGTGTTTGGTGGTAAGCGTGAGTAAGTAACGAGGGTTTTATGGCGTTCTTGGTCTTACATAGGGTTTTTTTCTTTCCTTGTCTTGAATATTATTTTATGTGCATACATACTTGTTACCTGTGCTTATGATTGACCGTGACCTATAAAGGGCATTCCATGTACGCGACTAAGTTCATGACAACTAATTCATCCTTTTTTAACAACAACATACGTACACAGTATACGTGCATAACCGCCAAAATGCCTCTAATCCCCCGCATGCAACTTCACGAAATCGATGACCAAGAATGGTAAGTTCCCCCATCCCCATCTCCACCATCCATCTAACACACGTAGGTTCCCCCCCTTCCTCCGCCGTTACGTCCAATCCGCCCTAACAGCAACCTGGAACACCCACATTCCCCCCCTCCAATCCCTCGCCCCCTCCACCATCGTCGCGCAAACCCTCCTCTCACACCTCCCCGAAGAAGAAATAAGTTCCTACACCTTCATAGATTTCTGCGCCGGCGCCGGCGGTCCCACGCCGCGAATCGAGGAGCTGGTTAATGACGAGTTAGTCCGGAGAGGGAGAGAGAGAGTCTGGTTTCTTATGACGGATTATTTTCCTAATGTTTGGGCTTGGAAGGAGGCGGTTATGGTGGCGGGGAAAAGAGGGGATGTGAGATTGGGGTTTGTGGAGGAGAGTGTGGATGCGGCGGCGGCGGATGGGAAGGTGGGTGGGGGTGGATTGGGAAAGAGGCAGTTTCGCCTGTTTAACCTTGCTTTCCACCATTTTGACGATGGTCTTGCAAGGAGGATATTACAGAATAGCGTGGACAATTCGCATGGGTTTGCGTATGTTCTTTTCTTATTTCTTTCTCATCGTGGCTCTAACTAACTAACACCATCTACAGAATCTTCGAACTCCAAGACCGGTCATTCTCATCATTCATAACCATTCTCCTCCTTGGTCTTGGAATCTTCCTATTAGCCCCTTTTTACGCTGTGAAATGGAGGGCTCCGTCTGTTTTATTGTTCACGTATGTTATCCCGATTCTCCCGTTCGTGTTGGTATATGACGGGTTCATTTCTGCGTTGAGAACACGTACTGCGGAAGAGGTTCAGATTCTTTTGGATGGTTGTGATGGTGGAGATGCTTGGGTTCTTAAAGAAGGAGAGGTTAGACATCTTTGGCCGTGCGGGTATTTGAATTATTTGGTTTGTTTACCGAGGGAGAAGTAAGTAGACCAAGTCAGTAGAAGCCATTCACTATGTACACATGTATGTACATACAAACAATCTTTCAAATCTCATAAATTCAAAGCAAAAACAAATCTGTACTAAAAGTAATCAAATCCAAAGAAAACCCTCTAAACCACCGGTCCAGCCTTAATGACATCCTCCGTCGCCTCTCCCGCATACTGCTTAAAGTTCTCATCAAACAACTTAGCCAACTTAACAACTTCCTTTTCAAAGCTCTCCTCACCCGCCGTCCACGCCGTCTTAGGGTTCAAAATCTCCGACGGAACCCCCGGGCACGTCTTAGGAACCTTCAGGTTAAACACACCATAGACCTCATACTCGACATCCGCAAGTTCCCCAGAGTGGATAGCATCCAGGATAGCCCGCGTGTATTTTAATGGGCAGCGCTTACCACCCTGGGTATATCCGGCGCCACACCAGCCCGTGTTAAGAAGCCAGGCGTTAGCCTTGTGTTGATCGATTTTGTCAGCGAGCATGCTGGCGTATTTCATGGGGTGGAGGGCCAAGAAGGGCTGGGCGAAGCAGCTGGAGAAGGTAGCTTGGGGCTCGGTTACGCCGTCCTCGGTTCCGGCCATTTTGCTGGTGTACCCGGAGATAAAGTGGAACATTGTCTGGGAGCGATCAAGCTTGCTGATGGGGGGAAGGACACCGCGGGCGTCGCAGGTGAGAAGGATGATGTTCTTGGGGTGCGCGTCAGAGATACACGGGATCTTGGCGTTGCTGATGTATTCGATGGGGTAAGCACAACGAGTGTTCTCGGTAAGTGTGGAGTCATCGTAGTCTACCAGACGAGAAACAGGGTCAAAGACGACGTTCTCAAGGACCGATCCGTAGCGGATAGCACCGTAGATATCGGGTTCCTTCTCGGCACTAAGACCAACGCACTTGGCGTAGCAACCACCTTCGATGTTGAACACACCAGTGTCAGACCAGCAGTGCTCATCATCACCGATCAAAGCACGGTTAGGATCCGCCGAAAGAGTCGTCTTTCCAGTACCCGACAGCCCAAAGAACAGGGTAACATCGCCGGATTTTCCCTCGTTGGCCGAGGAGTGCAAAGTGAGCACGTTGTGGTAAATAGGCATTTCGTAGAACAGAACGGTGAAGACACCCTTCTTCATTTCACCCGCGTACTCAGTACCCAGAATGACCATTTCCTTTTCGGCAAAGTTGATGGCTACTGACGTGCCAGACGTCATACCCTCAGTGTAGCGGTTAGCAGGGAAAGATCCCGCATTGTAAATCGTGTAATCTGGGTGGAAATGCTCCAGCTCCTCCGGAGGCGGCCGGATAAGCATGTTCCGCATGAACAAAGCGTGGTAGGCACGGGCACAGACTACCCGGACTTTAATCCGGTACTTAGGATCCCACCCGGCATACCCATCAACCACATAAATGCGGTTCCGAGTATTCAAGTAATCAACCGCACGCTCACGGTTAATCTTCCAAGTCTATGATAACGATAATGGTCAGCGCCGTCAAAAGTGGGTCTTCCAAACTAGGCAATCACTTACATCCGTAGACATGGGCTTATTAACGGGGCCCCACCAAACATGTTCCTCAGAGCTGGGCTCCTTGACAATGCGCTTGTCAAGAGGGGAGCGACCGGTCTTGGCACCAGAGTAGGCTGTTAGAGCGCCACTACTGGTGATAGCCGTGCCGGATTCATAGACAAGGGCATCTTCGTAAAGGGTAGCGACGGGGGCGTTGGCGATGATGGAGACACGGTCATAATCGATGTGAGCTTTCTCATGAAGTTCCTCCTCTGGATTTTTTGTTAGATTAGATGACGAAAGAACGGCGGAAGGTAAGGAACTTACCGATTTCAGTGTGCTCGTTCTTGACGGGGACACCGTGGGGGTGGAGACTTGTCTTGTTGACGTTGGTGGCAAGCACTGCGCGGCCGTTAGTGAATCTGGGGTTTATACGGAGAGGTTGCATTTTGATGATCGTTGAGATATGAAAGATGAAAAGAAGAAGAATAAGGAACTTACTTTTGACGATGGCTTTATATTCGTGGGGAGTTCGTAAGTAGTAAGTAATGTCTCTAACAATTGGGGAAGTATAAACTAAAACGTTTTAGGAAATCTGAAGGTATAATGTCTGTCCTGTCTAGCAGTGACTGAATGATCTGGATATCTTCTTCTTCATCATCATCAATAACCAGCGGGACTTCGCCATCTTTATACAAAAACCCATCCATATCTCAATTCAATCATCATATCCCATAGACCGGTGGATATCGGGTGAAGGGTATCTTCAAGCCTTGAACCGGGCTATGGCGGCTAGGGTGTGTAAAGATGACACGCCCGGAGAGGAAACTACGCTTGTTCATAGCTAGGGGGGTGTGGGCATAGTGTTTTGCGGGGGAGGCGAATATTTAGTGATATGCTACGGGTTTTTGCGGTTAAAGACACGACACTTTGAGCGCACATTGTGTAGCTTGGTAGTTCAAGTCCCGAACACTTCCGGTCTACCGGGCTAGCTTGCCGCCAAAATATATCATGTAAGAAGCGTGTAACGAATACGTCCCGGTCACCACCGGGACATGTTATACATATGTACATACCTACGTAAACCCTCGGCTCTAGTGATAATACTTTTACCTGAACATATCCAAATGATTTTCACCATTCACACCCACACAAATCTCACCAAATCACATGTTTCTCAAACTCCCAAAAACCCAAAACACCATCCATCATGCCCACCCAAAATAACCTCGAAACCCATCCATTCACCCGCAACCCTAACATACCCTACATCCATTAACACCGGTCACGAGACCACCTTCCGCCTTCCCGTTGCCCCTGTCCCGTCATCATTAACAAAGGCAATCGCCTCACGATAATGAACCGGAGAAACGGCATGAGAAGGGGCCCTGTCGTTAGTAGCGGGCGTTAAGCATTGGTGATTTTGCGTGTGCAGCATGTGGATTGTATCAGGGCGTTTATTTGGATGTGAGTTTTGATATTGTAGAAGCGTCATGTAATGTCTCTTCGGGGGTCTCTTCCGACCGTCCAGGAACGGATTGAATGGACTAATATGTGGACATACACAACCCGCGTCAACGCGCCGCGGCTATATACATAGTAGGTAATGACTAACGACCCCGTCACCTGACCCCATCGTTTCACACCAATCGTTTCCTCATCTAAATTCCCCAAACGAGAAACTTCCCCGGATTCCTCAGACCCCACAATTGACTACATCCAAACATGAATCTCCTCGTCTGAGCGGCATATGACCTTGTTGTGTACAAAGTACTACACACCCCAGATGCCACCAAGCCGGTATAACCCGGATCCTCAAAACCTGTACAACCGTTCCAATATGTATACAGCTTTACACCAGCTACACCAGCTATACCAGCTACACTATGTATGTACAAACCCGCAAATCAACCACCCATTAGCCCGAAACCCATCTTCACCCATAAACCCTTCCTATCCGACCCGTCTTGGCAATCGATTGCTAACAATCCCTGTCCATCGCCCGTATATATACCCCGTGACCAAACCACAAGATCACCTCTTACCCTTCTTACAAACAGAAACAAGGGTCTCTTCACCCACCCGCCAAGTTTTCTCCCCCGTGTCCGAGTCTACCCGCATCGTGACACAAGTCTGTACCTGTATATAGAAAACAATCCCAAAGTGCAAGGAGGCAGCCTACCTTGACAGACAGATTGAAGTCTTCTTCCGCACCACCGAGCTGCATACGCGAGACACCCTGTCTCCCTTCCGGGCTGAAGGAATCTTTCGTGCTATTTGCCACCGATTGCCTTGTATTTTCCGCTTTCGTCAACAGTAACTTCATCAATTACACAAAGGTCAATCTACAACACAAATGCCATCTTCCGAAATCACCCGCTCTGTTGCTTTGATCTGTACTGCCCTGTCAAGCCATCCTTCTCTTCTCATCCCCATCAGACCCCAGATTTCTGTTTTTGTACCATCCACCACCACTGAGCCTCCCCCGCATTATACTCAACCAATCAAATCACACATAATCAACTACCGGCTCCGCAACTTCGAGAAGCCTCGGTGACAGACTCCGGCATCTCGGCATATCTCGGAATAACAAAACCCTAGTGTCATCACCAACCCTACCAATCACATTCACATGTCACTTCATTTCATCCCATGATATTTTTTCAAATCTTGAAATCAAATTCAAACAGAACAAAACAAACAATCCCATCCTTTTAATGTCCCTATACGACCCTATCCCTCAACTAGGAACAAATACACCCTTCACCCCGTTTACTCCTCATCATTGCAAAGCTTAATAATCTTTCCAATGGCAATAGTCTGACCCTGATCACGCAGCGTAAACCGACCCATCTGCGCATAGTCCTCAAACTTCTCCACGCAGACAGAGCCAACTCCGCCAGTCACCTTGAGGCGTGCAATAATACTGTCGCCCTTCTTGGCGTGCGTAGGAGCCTTCTTCGATCTGCGGTTGGTTCCCTTTTGCAGAGAGTGCAGCAACGCATCGAAAGTCACCTCTTCAATGGCAGCGTGCACGTGAAGCACACAGTTGTATCCACTGGTCAGAATACTCTTGAGTTCAAGAATTTTGATCTGCGCCTCGAAGGTGGTGACGGTGTGTACCAAACGCTTGGGCGAGCACAGCACGAAACCGGGCTGAACTTCTTCCTCTTCAATGTTGCGAAGACGGATACGCACCTGCTCACCGCACTGCGCAATGGGAACCTCATCTTCAGTCTCAGTGAACAACGCCGCAACTTCGACGGGCTGCTTGTTGGGCATCATCACCAAGGACATGTTCTTCTTGATGACACCAGCCTCAATCTTACCCTCAACCATGGTACCAAGATCACGGTACTTGCCGTTGACCGACATCATGAATGGCGCGTTGAGCTTACGGTCGAGCGACTTCATGTTGTCAAGGTACTCCAGCAGCGAAGGGCCGCTGTACCACGGGCAGTCCTTGGGGTTGACCCGCTCCTTGATACCAGCACCAATCTGCGCAGCAACGGGCATGATGTGAACGTCAGTCTTGAGGTTGTAACCAGTAGCCTTCAAGAACTGCGACAGCTTGGTCGTGCACTCCTTGTAACGGTCGTGAGACCACTCGACAGTAGGGTCGTCCATCTTGTTGATCACAACAATCAGCTTGTTGACACCCTGGGTCTTGGCCAACATAGCGTGCTCTCTGGTCTGTCCACCACGCTCGAAACCAGTCTCGTACTCACCCTTACGGGCGGAAATAACCAGAATACCAACATCAGCCTGTGAGGCACCACCAATCATGCTGGGCACATACGTCTTGTGACCAGGCGCATCCAGAATCGAGTAACGGCGCTTGTCAGTCTCAAAGTACGCACGACCAACCTCGACAGTCTTTCCGGCGGAACGCTCCTCCTTGGTCAAATCCAGAGCCCAAGAAAGGTACCACGTCTCACGACCAAGCTCCTTAGCCTCACGCTTGTACTTGTCCATCGTTCTCTCGTCAACCATGCCAGTGGCGTACAGAATGGAACCACCCAGAGTGGACTTGCCGGCATCAACGTGACCAATGAAGATGATGTTGACGTGCTCCTTGCCGTACAGACCCTCGAGAGTCTCCTGGTCGACATCGGCAGTCTGCTCCTTCTCAACAGCATCAGCCTGACGGGCGACAGCAGGAGTCGCAGCCTTCTTAGCAGCAGCCGAAGAAGCAGCAGGCGCGGCCACCTTCTTCTCCTCCTTCTTGGCCTCAACCTTGGCCTCCTCCTTCTTAGACTCCTCCTTTTTGACCTCAGCCTTGGGTTCTTCCTTCTTGGTCTCGCCGCCGAGGGACAGAACCTTGGCTTTGGGCTTGTCGTCACCGCCGATAGAAAGGACCTTGGCCTTGGGCTTGTCGTCACCGCCGATGGAAAGAACCTTAGCCTTGGGCTTGTCGTCACCGCCGATAGAAAGGACCTTGGCCTTGACGGGGGCACCGGTAGCGCCGATGCTCAGCACCTTTGGCTTAGAGGGAGCGCCAGTTGAAGCAGCGGGGGCAGGGTTGGCAAGTGGTCTGGTCTGGGGCTGGTTCTGGTTGAAGGTGCGCTGGTTGTTGTATTGCTGGTTACCTGCGAGAGAGCGCATAGAAAGGTCAGTAACATGATGCGCAACCCTTCATTATAGAAGAATAGACACTTACCGTAGCTCTGGTTACCGTACTGCTGCTGACCGTAGCCCTGCTGAGGGTACTGCTGATTGCCATACTGCTGGCCGTAGCCTTGGTTACCGTACTGCTGGTACTGGTTGTTGCCATACTGCTGGTACTGGTTGTAGCCGCCGTACTGGCCACCGGGGGTGAAAGAAGAGGCGCCGGGGGTAAAAGAGGAAGCGCCGGGGGTAAAGCTGGCAGCGCCGGGGACAAAGTTACCCTGTTGTTGCTGCTGCTGCTGGTTCAGGTTCATCTGTTGTTGAGCCCGACGGGCGAGTTCGTCATCATTAGGGTTCGACATGGTTGCGATTTTTGTCTTTCGAATCAAAGAGCGGAAGGAGGAAAGATTGGAATTGTCTGGAGATCCAGCCAAAGTCGATTTAATGATTTATCGGTGGAGCCAGGATTTAATGGCGGGGTCAGAAAGATGGGCGTCGAGGGGTTTTGACGACGGTGGATTTTTAATGGGAGAGAGAAAAAAGAAAATGAGTTTCTTAAGACAATGAGGAATTCGCCACTACAATGCAGAAGTGCCAGGAAAACAAAACGCAAGGCTGTCAACTGTCCGAATACAAAGGACTAGTTCTTACATACGAAATACCGGAACTGCAGTGTGATCTTGCCCAGCGTCAACTCTTCTTCCGGCGTCATTAAACTTTTACGTATAGCCCCTTCACCGATAACTTTAGCGGCCAAAAGTGCCCGGACAGCGGTACCGCTAAATTTGTAACGGCCTAAGTAGGCGAGTGTTTGGCTGCAAGCACTACATTGTATGCGCTATAGTGGTGAAAAGTGCCCCACTGATCGAGGCCTGGGAAGATTTTCCTATAAAAGGTGGGGCCTGTTCCGCGGTTGTTACACCGGTGTAGAGAGTTGAACCCTAATGGTTTTGACGAGGCAGCCGAAAGAGGCAATAAACGACGGCTTCTATGATTGTTCGGAGTATCTAGACGTTGATGCTATTCCTTTTTGAAGTGAACGCGACTGTGTATTGCTTCTTGTCATAGTCTTTGCCCCGGTTCCAGATTAAAGCCCACTTCAAAATACGCATGCATCTATGCTGTGTAAGAGGTACTTGGTTTCAGTATCTCAAGACAAGACCATATAGGACCTGTAGAGCTTGAAAGGTCAATCAGAAAGAAATGAAAGGCTGAAGAGTTACGCATGAAAGGGTTTCAATATCAAGCGTCTGCGACTAAAAAAGGAGTTGGATTTCGCAATGAATCATAACATGAAGACCCAGAGCGATCACAAGAATCAGACTGAAGTAGCCTTGAAATAAGTATCTCTTCAATCCGGCGAGATAACCCACCACTTGTCGTATCACCAGACAGAATGTCGAAATCTCCGACAAACATGAAAATGCCCAACCCCTAACAAGCAATCACTTAGTATCCAAAGAGAAAGTGTATAAAGGAGCACTCTCAGATTCTAACACACCTCAAAACATACTCTCAGTATACGGGCAACAACAACCATCACCGGCTAGTTGCCCAAGCAGTGCTCATTATCCCGCCCCACTTTTCGGGGGAGGACCTAGAGATCTAGTCTTCTCGATCCAACATACATCACAGATCTTTACAAGCTGACCTTCTGGTGACCAATCGTCACGATATTATTCCAGACACAGACTGTCGTTTGTTTCTGCAGGTTGAACGGTTCGTCTTGAGCCTGAGCAGCGACATTGTCTGGGATGTATCTTTTGCCTTCCCCAAGGATTCTAAGACTTATTAGGAACGTAGAAAGGTAATTGTTCTACGCGGAAGCAATCTCTAGCTATTTGGTCTTCGTTGTATCGGAGACATAAGATCTTTCAATCTGGCTATTTCTGCCCCATTTGTCGTCTTAACAAGTCATGTTAGTTAGAGTAGGCGTTGAATATAACAACATTAGTCACTTGTAATATTTGAACCCACGAACTCGGGATCAAGATCTCATTATCCTCGCCTGATCTATCCATGCATCTACTCGACCCGCAGCAACTCTAGCAAACTTTCTTAGATCTGTTATGCATTTCATACTCCATCTATCCTTTCCCGTCTAGGCTACCACATGAAACAAATCACACCCTGGCCGAAGATAGGCGCATGGCCCGACCAGGGTTAGGGTCTTTATCAACACGAGCTAATCGACCAGGGTGTATTGCCAATAATCAAAATCATAAGTTGACGATTCGGAATACGCCGTGGAATTTACAGATGAATACAGATCGCAAAAGAAATGCCTAGCTGATGAAAATCTTGTACTAAAAAGACCTTGTATCGAAGAACCAGATATTGCGTAATGGCTCCACAATGTCAGTGGTTTGCATGTAAATCAAGCTTGTTAGCCCGCGGCTGTACCAAGTCATGCAGGAATACTGGAGCCTAAAGAGGCGAAGAGGCTGTATATTATAGTCAAATACAGCCCGTATAAAGCTCGCCACTCTCGTCATCATAAGTAATGAAATGATAATCTTGCTTCTCTGTTTCTAGATACTCCTTACTCCGTGCTGCTTACATCAGCATTCATCCCTTTTGGTTTCCTTGTCTTGTGCTACTACCTACGCCTGTAGACTACGTCACGTTGTTACCGCTGGCAAGTTTCCCCACTGAGCTGCTTTGACCGATTAAAAGAAGGCGCCTGGATTTGTGGTATTATTTGACCCCGCGTTATCCCATCATTAGGACCGGACTGCATTGGCGCAATTGAGAAGTGGAATTTAAAGTTTAAACGAGACCCATTTGTTTGGAATTGAATTGTTTTCTTTCTTTGGATATTTACATACGCCTTCAACATGTTTCGCGCCGCAGCTGCTAACCCGTACGATGAGGCCGTCGGTATGTGGGATAGACCGTCTTTTGAGGTTATTTGGACTCTAGCTAATTTGCGATTTGTATAGCCACTGCGACCGATGAGAACCTCACATCCGAAGACTGGGGCGCTATTATCGATCTTTGCGATCGCGTCACTACTGACGACAAAGGTCCCCAGAATGTCGTCCAAAGCATCATCAAGCGCTTAACCCACCGCAACGCCAATGTCCAACTGTACACTCTCGAGGTATGTATCCGGCTTGTTCCTTATCTACCAACACAACTAACAGTACCTTCTCTTAAGGTCTCCAACGCCCTGAGTCAAAACTGCGGCAAGCCTATTCATCGTGAACTTTCCAGTCGCGCCTTCACCGACGCGCTCCTCCGTCTCGCCAATGACCGCAATACCCACCCACAAGTGAAGCCCAAGATCCTCGAGCGCATGAAAGGTTGGACCGACATGTTCTCGGGTGACGCCGACCTGGGAATCATGAAGACAGCCTATATGCAGTTGAAACAGGCGAATCCCCACCTGGAACCACCTAGTGCGCCGCAAAAGAGTCGCCTTACGGATGTCGATAGACAGAGAGAAGAGGAGGATTTACAGAAGGCGCTTGAGTTGAGTTTACAAGATGAGGAGAGGCGCAAGTCTGTCTTTATTGCGCCGAGCCAGGGGAAGACAACCACGGATTCCGAGCCATCTTCCTCTAAAGCCCAGGCCCCCGTGGAAGCCTCCTCTTCGGCATCCCGAGGCACTACTGCTGCAACGGTATCACGTGTCCGTGCGATCTACGACTTTGTCCCTTCTGAAGAGGGCGAACTGGAGTTTAAGAAGGGTGACGTCATTGCGGTTTTGGAGTCGGTTTACAAGGACTGGTGGCGTGGGTCTCTTCGTGGACAGACGGGTATTTTCCCGTTGAATTATGTGGAGAAGTTGACGGATCCTACACCTGATGAGATTAAGCGGGAAGCGCAGATGGAGGCGGAAGTTTTTGCGGAGATTAAGAATGTGGAGAAGTTGTTGACGCTGTTGAGCACATTGCCTAGTACGGATGATAATGATGAGATTTCGGTAAGTTGGTTTGTGGCATATGAGTCGGCGGATATGAAACTAACTGGGGATTGTAGAAACTGTACCAACGGACTACTGCTATTCGTCCTAAGTTGATTAAACTTATTGAGAAGTACTCTCAGAAGAAGGGTAAGCACCACGATTCTAGCATGTCCACGTCAATATTGACATTGACTAACCCATCTATAGACGACTTCACCCAGTTGAACGAAAAGTTCATCAAGGCCAGACGGGACTATGAGGGTCTCCTGGATGCTTCCATGGCACAGCCACCGCAGCCGCAACACGGGTACTACGCGCAAGGTCAAAGACAACCTCAAGGCCAACCCCCATCACAGTACCCACCAGTAGGCGGCGCCCCATCTGGCTACCCCGGAGCCCCACCTCAACAGGCTCAAGCCCCAGTTGACCCCCGGTACTACGCGCAACAAGACCCACAAGTCGCCGCCACCGTCCCCGCTTCCCACCAGTACCGGCCCGACAGCGCCAGTCCCGCTCCCCACTATCAACACCCTCCTCAATCCTCAGGAACTCCCGCCCCCTTCTTCATGGCCGGCGTTGAAGTCCCCGCCGCGGCCCCCCAACAACCTCCAGCTACATACCCACTCCGTCCCGCCGGCACCCCCGCTGAACAACCGCCCTCCGCCCCACCAAGTGCCCCACAACCACAATCCTTCCAGCCTTTCGCTCAACCCACCAATTCTACCCGCCCACACAGTACGTACGGCGCCCAGGAACTCGCCACTTCAGTCTACGACTCCCCGATAACCCCGCCGCAAGGAAACCCGTATGGTAACTCGGCAAGTGGCACACCGGTACCTAGTGCGCCGAGTGCCCCGCCACCGGCAGTTCCAGGGGCGGCTCCGGTGCCTTTTACGCAGCCGCAGCCGCCGAGAACCTATCAGGCTGCTACGCCGGCTGTAGCGGGGGTTTCGAGTGCTCAGCCACCGCAGGGACAGGGACAAGGACAAACGGGGGCGGGAGGGTATAAGCCCTATGTGCCGCCGGGACAGCAGGATGCGGCGGATTATTACCGGACGGGATACTAAGAGTTAGTTTTGTTAGGTTGAATGCAGTGTTTTTTGTTGTTTCATTAATTATTGGGTGATCCATTCATGTACCGAACTTATTGCCTTTATCTAGCATCTAAATATCCTAACGTCTCCCATAAACCGAGCTCTCATCAGGACGAGATCCCTTCTGTGATACACGTGAAACATCTCCCGTAGCTGCCCGTCCAACACTCTCATACTGACTCTGCTCGATAGGTCCTCCATACGGGACAGACGACCCACTAGTATCCCGCTTAAACAGCTCCATCATATCCTTCATACCCAGCTTGAAAGCGCCCTTGCGCATTCCACCTTCAATAGCCTGCTCAGCTAATTCTCTCTTCTTCTCCTGTAACTGGACGATTCTCTCTTCCACACTTCCCTCGATAGTCAACTTGTACACGACCACATCGACCTTTTGCGTTAAACGGTGAACACGGTCAATCGCCTGTTCCTCGATAAACGGGTTCCAAAAGGGCTCAAGGATGACCACACGAGTGGCGGCAGTAAGGTTCAACCCCAGAGAACCACATTTCAAACTACAAAGAAGCACGCGAGTCTTGGAGTTCTCCCGCAAAGACTTCAACGAGGCCTCTCGCTGGTCATTACGCATTTGTCCGTCGTAACGAACATAGGAGATATCGTGACGACGGAGAAATGGTTCAACCACCGTGAGCATAGATGTGAACTGGGAGAAGACAATGAACTTGTGTTCTTGATATTCGTTTTCGAGGATGCGTAGGAGTTCGCGGATCTTGGAGGAGGCGAGAATGCGGTCGCCTGCTAGGAATGGGTTTTCGTCACTTTCGTCCGAGTCGACTTCGCGAGACGTGGGTTTACGGCGACGGGGGCGAGGTCCGAAACTCATACCTTCGTCTCCGGAGGCAATGACGCTGGAGATGGTTGAGGTTTCTTCATCTGAGGAGCCTGAAGAGTCTGAGGAGTCTGAGGAGTCCTTAACCTTTGTCTTTTTCTCTTTGGTCTTGGTGTCCTTGGCCTTGATGTCCTTAACCTCCTTCTCTTTCCTATCCTCCATCTTCTTCTCCTTCTTCACACGCATCTCTCTTCTCTGATCCTGGTCAAACATTGACAGATCCGCCTTACATGCCTGACAAGTATCTTCACCAGCTTTAGCATCCTCCTTCTCCAAGCCTTTGCCACAAACATAACACATACGGACCTGAATATCAACACCCGCAAGTAAATCCGCGAGCTCGCCCATCTCGCCGGTACTCACTTTTCCCTTGGTGATACCCTCCATATCCTCCTTATCCCGATCAAGTTTTCCGGCCACCAACTTCGGGTGGTCACACGCCTGTCTCAGACGCAACAGGAGAACCAAGGCGTTGGCATAACTGATCTTCTCCTTCATCATGCGCTTCATGCTTTGATCCGCACGTTCTTCCAGCTGCTGGTAGAAGCGCTTTTCGGCCTCAGTAAACTTAACAGCAACGGCTTGGACCTTGCGCTGTGTAACACGGAAAGCAGGACTAGGAAGTGTAGCATCGGGATTACCGTCGGCAATGTTCTTCTTGCGAATAGCCTCCATGGCCTTCTTTCCACCAGGAACCATGGCACCCTCCTCGCGAAGAATGCTCTTCATACGTCTCTTCATGAAGCAGCGAAGAAGACTATGAAGTCTGGCAACAGCGAGATGTCCCTTTCCATTTTTCATGGGCTTATCAATATGTTCCCGCCACTCTTTGAGATCATCATACGGCCGGATCTTCAAGAAGCAAACCAAAGATTGGAGTTCATCCAAGTTATTCTGCATCGGCGTACCAGTCAGACACCACCGGAACTCAGAACGAAGGTCGTAGCAAGCTTTAGTAGCCTTTGCATTCCGGTTCTTGATAGTATGGGCCTCGTCCAGCACAACACGCCACCAGTAGACGCCAGCACACCCCACAAAATGATCCTCACTAGACGACCCAAACTCAGAAACTAAAGTCTGATACGTCGTAACGACAACGTCAAACTTAGCCAAGTCTTCCGGTTTCTTCGATCTCTTGGGACCATGGTGAACGCAAACCTTAATACCAACTGAACTCTTAACCTTCTCATTAATTTCCAGCTCCCACTGCTCAATCAGGGCCACCGGGGCAATAACCAACGTTGATTTCGAGATATCAGCGTAGTGCTTCTTATAATGAGATGACGTCTTTTCCGGTTTCCGGTGGGAAAGAATGAGGGAGATGGTTTGAACAGTCTTGCCCATTCCCATGTCGTCAGCAAGAATACCACCCTTGGGTACCTTTCCTTTCTTGACTGGTCCCAACTCTCTTCCTTTCATCCAGCGGACACCCTTGACTTGATGCGGGAGTAGCTCAACGGCCAAGTCTGGCAACACTCCCGACTCCGGAATAGGTTCAACACCGGTTGATTTCTTCGCCGGCTTGTCAACGACCTCCTTCTCTTCAGTCTTGCCTTCTGTCTTTTCCTCTTCATCATCGTCCTCCTCCTCCATGTTTCCCTCCAACAAATTGATTAAATCCTCAGCTGCCTTGCCCGGATCCGTATAAAACACCTCACTAGAACTAACCATGCTACTGTTTTTCTCCTTAGCAGGTTCCTGTGCTTTATACTGCATACTCCCAAACGTCTGCCCCCCCGAGTTATAACTCTGCGACGATTGCGAGCTCCTTGGCATCATAAGAGGCATCGGCCCCTCATCTTTCCGTACACTAATTCGATGCGCATTCTGGTCAATATGGTACTCAGGTCTTTGTTTCCGCTGGTTAAACATAGCCATCTGCTTGCTTGAAGAAACCAATCCTGTCTGCCCCGGTGCCTTGCGCGGCGGTCTACGCGGCGCACCAGTCGAGGCAGAAGTTGAAGGAAGACTTGAGACCCCAGTTTGCGATGGTCTGCTCTCACTAGGCCCCAAGTTCAAAATGGAGTTGGAAGCAGGCTGGCGCGATTCCTTAACCTTGGAACCATCACCACCTGAGCGGTCAAGCCAAGAGTCACCAAGAGCAGCAGTCTTATTAATAATGTCCTCAAGATCATCAAAGTCATCCGCATGATTTTCCTTCGCCGAACGTCCCGGGTCCTGTAGTTTCCGAGACATGGCGAGTACCGGTATGTCAGTCGTTGCAAGCTATTCAAGTCGCGACAATCCGTCGTATTCGGTCAAAGTAATTTGTAGTAAAAATCGATTCGTCTCTACAGACTTAAGTGTTTCTCTGTTAACCAGATAGAATAAGTTAGCCAGTCAACATCCTAAACAAACCAAAACAATGGCAACTAATTGTTTATCATGCATGCATAGAGGGGCAACGCAAAACTACCCAGAGCTCCAGTTGTTCAACAGGGGTTTAGAGCTTATGTAGAGCGGGTCGAGAGTCGTGATGGCAGGGGTTCATGTGACTTACATCCAATTGTTCAAGATATCTGATGAACAAGTTGATAGTTGATCAAAAATGATGATGAAGGAGAGAACATTTCAAAGCGAGGAAGAAAGTGTGCGTTCTGAAATAAAAGTGGTCACCTTGGACTACAATGAATAATCTGGGTAGTTACCACATACAACTCACTTCGATTTTCTTGCGTTGACCACTCCACGATACATTTCCGCGCAAAGGATTTAGGCTACCATTGACAGTAGGGTACACAGTTAGTGACGTTTTGCGCCTGACATCACGATGCAAATCACACAATGATATTGGCTCTCCGTCATCTTTGCTGTGAGACACACTAACAGAACAACACACATATAATCAAGTTTTCAAAAACAATTCAACTAAATGCTAAAGACGAGTGTTCCCTTAATCATTGAATACAGACTAAATATGTACAAACCATCCATACCCAAGGCCAAACACCCCCAAACCAAACCATTAGACATGAGAAACACAAACTGAAGAAACCCAAACAACACCAAAGCCAAAACCAAACTGTGATATCCGCCATAACATAGCACCAAAAAGACAAACAAACCAAAGCAAAGAACACGACGCCCTGCTGATAAACAAAACAAAACCGAAAACAGCATCAGGGAGTAATCCAATACCCGCCGCTTAACAAGGCCGTGACTTAAACTCATAAGAAAAACAAAAAGGAAATGAACGAATCGAATCGTCTAGTGTGACACATGTATGCCATCACTCGTAAACAGGACAAGATGGTTACTCCTGTTCCGGGATACTATCAGGGCGACCACCCTCATCAAGGCTCATTCTACCAATCGGGCTCTCCGACAATTCAAGCATAAACATTTCCGCATCCCGATCTCTACTCTGACGGCGGATACCACTTGAATAGCTTGCTTGTCCCGAATTTGCCCCCGAGTCGGTACCTCTCTTCACCATTCCAGTATATCTCTGTCTCCCGAAAGGCGAAGCTGACATACTTTTTCTACCGGCAATAAGTGATGCCATCCGGGAATCCGAAGCACTACCTTCAACGGGCGATTGGAGCGGGCTAGTAGGAGACGAGATAGCCTCGTCAGCAGCCGAAGGTCCTACAATAGCAGGGCTCAAACTAGCGCCACCGCCGAAAGCAAGGACATCATCATCTTCCTCTCCGTTAGGTGACGGGCCGACGCCTGAAGACCGCTGGTAGGGGCCGATACGAGGAGACCGCGGAATGTCGATAGCAGTGGCTGCGGTCCGGGAGTTAGCCCTAGCTCTGAATGGCATACGTGCCGACGAAGACGAGGTTGGTCTAGGTCCAACACTTGCAATATTGTGCGTCGAATCAGCCAGCGAGTTCGTGCTAAGTCTCGATGGAATGTTGGGCGCATGAGGAGACTGTGGCTTGCCTGGGGACCCCACCGCCCAGTTACTAGGCGACGCTCCTGAAATACGTCTGGTCGACGCTTTGGCGACCAGAGCCGAGGCCGTCATCGACTCAGTAAGTTGCATGGCTGATTCTCTCATTCCCATGTACTTGTTGAGTTGGTTTCGAGTTCTCTCCGTATTCGACTCTCCGGTGGCAGGCTTGAAGCTCTTTAGATCTTTGCGGCTATCCAGCATATCCAAAAAGTCCTTGAGACCGACATTTCCTTCCATCTCAGCACCACCTTCATCTGTCTGGTACGAGTTCCGCGACGACCCAGTGTAAACTCCCAATGGCGGAGCCATATCAGACCCCAAGCTCTGCTTGTCCAAAATTCCCACGCCTTCATCAGGATACTTTGGGGTTCCTGCAACTGATAGTGTGCTCCGTCTGTGCGGAAAACTACTGGAGTACTTGTTCATAGATGAAGGTTTAGGAGAACCTGCAGCATGAGACTCTACACTAGAGGGGCCCGATGGGGCAGGAGGTGGGACACCACCTGGATTTCTGAGCTGCGTTAGGCCAGCAAGTGTCGAGTGCGACTTGTTACGTGCATGAGCCAAATGCTGCGCTGGCGTCCGGGCTGATGCCGTCTGCGGTGATGGCGGCCCCGCATCTGGGATTCTTGGGGAACTAGAGAGAGCTCCAGCCTTGAAAGGCACAAAGGGCATAGAGAGAGAAGACCGTCTTGAGGTCTCGCCAGTGCCTAGTCGTGGATTCCAAGGCTTGCCCCCAGAAACTGGCAATGAATGGGGCACCTGGTTATCAGCAAGTGCTGGGGTACCTGAGCGTGAACGGGAATAAGAACTTGAATCCGAGCCAGGAGCCTTGACTTGATTCAAGGCTGTAAGTGGGCTAGTAGAAATGGCATTTTCGCCATGAAACGTATTGAGACTCCCGTAGGTCTGCACAGGCAGCGGTAGAGGGCCCGATGATACTGCGCGTGTCTGACGAAGCGGCAGAGAAGAGACATTCGCATGTTGCTCCATTGCTCGTCTGCCAGCAATAGGCTTAGGAATAGAAGGTTGAAAGAAACAATCACCGATAAGGTGTGAACTGGTAGGGACGGTATCGTCGTCAATTCTGAAAGCGCACTCATTGCGGTAGGTCCAGTTCACTGAGATGGCACCGATGGGGATCTCTATTTCACCAAGGTCCTTCTCAGTTACGACGTCTGGCTGGCTGAATAGTGGCCAGTGAAGAGGATCCTTGCTTCTGGAAACAGAATTTGCGCCTGACCGGACGCGAACCTTTGGGGTGAGAAGGCTGTTGCAGTCTCTGAAACGCTGGCAGTGGTTGAAGATGTGCCCGAGATTTAAAAGGGTGTAAAACGCACGGAAGAATGCAATGCAGCGCTTGTAAACACCGGGTAGGATAGGTGAGAATTCGCCCAGGTCTTCAAGGTCATTCTCCTTGTTGAAATCCGAGGAATCGAGGGTAATAGTCCACCGTTCGAGGATGACCTCTGGATGTGACGAAATCTTGACGTTGGCATTCGCAGCTGCAGAGCGAAGGGCATTGATAACGTCCCATCTCTGGCCAGCTTCGTCAATGGCCATCACGGTCTGTGAAGAACTCAAGCCCTTGGTCTCAAGGTACACTTCGATGACTAGTGTTGGTGGGGGGTTATTAACGGTGCATGACTTCCAAGCGCGGAGGTCATCATGGAAGTCGTTGAACTCGCGAGTTTGCAGCGCAAACTATAGTAAACTTGTGTTAGTAAAAGCATCGAAAATATGTTGGAAGTACAACAAATAAGGGGCGACTTACCCAGCGGTTATACCGAGGTTGATTTATAAACTGCTGAATTTGGTATCTGGACTGGATAATCAGTGCTGCAGCTTTGACAAAGACATTCTGGAAGATTGAAGACATGGTTAGTAGATGCGCCTAATAGTTTTGTGTACCTGAGAGACATGCCTGGAGAATGAGATTCAGGCGGTCCACAGCCTCTTCGCTTGGTGTCTTGGATGAAACTGAATGTCTGTGGTTGCGTTTCTCTTTTTCCCGATCATTACCGGACGGGACTGTAGACCGTGGCCGACTCGGCGCAAAGTCGCCACCGGAGCCGATAGCCTGGGATGCCGATTGTGGGGGTATTCTTGGTTGTTGATGCATTTTGATGCTTGTCTCAGCACAGATACAGAATAAGGATACAGAGTAAATAGAGTGTGTGCAGAACTTGCAAATCGTAGTTTGCAAGCAGGTTGCCTTGTTGAAGCAGGCAAACAATGGTTGGTTGAGAGGGACGAGGGGGGCGTTAGTTTACAGCACACAGTGATGTTGGGCTAACGAGTCCATGCTGGGTCTGCAAACGAAACTGATATGTATGTATGGCTATGGCGATGAAGAAAGCAACAAATTAAAGGTATGCTTTTTTTTTGCTACTGCGGGTAAAATGTACACTCAAATTCACGATGTGTTGTGGGCGGCGTCGAGAACGGGACGAGGAGTAGTACAAACACCTACACGCATCACCACTCCAAAATGCAGTGATATGTGTGGTGTGCAGGTAGCAGTAGGAAAAAGCCAGGCACCGGATCCTAACTCTATGTAAGACAAGGCAATAAGCACACCAAGAGATACAATGGCAGTGTCTTGTGTCTCTAGAACCGGGCGGATGTCTTCAATGACAAGCAATAAAGTGTCGGGAAAGCAGATTGGGTATGATGCGGCGAGCAGAGTGCTGCCTGAGAAGCCGGCGCAAAAGGCCAAAGATGTTTATATGTATAAGAGCAAGCGAGGGTATGTACGATGCGCGGGAGGGTTCCGTGCTTGCCGATCTGCCTAGTTTGTGGGGAAATCGGGAGTTGGTCGCGAGTGAATATGACTGCTCTTGATGGTGAAGAGGCTTTGTAGCAAGTGCGGTGGTTGTTGGGCTACTTGATGTTGAAATATCAAGAAGAGAAAAGTAGAGAGAAAAGGGATTCTCGCGGGTGGTTCTAATATGACGACACAAGACGAGGGAGGTAGCTGCGCAGGTCGTTGTGGTATGGACTTGGGTAGCTCGTGTGTGCGTGTGTGTGTAGTATAAAGATAGGTGGACTAACCGCAAGCAGAAGCGGCAGAGCAGGCCAAGCAGGCTAAACAAAGGGCAAGAAAAGAAGTCTTGTCAAGAAGAACAAGTGCTAACAAAAAGCAGAAAACAGGACAAAAGTCTGAGGAAGAAGAAACAGGTTATTGAGCAGAATAAAAAGGAACAAAAACAACAATCGCAAAAAAAGAGGGCGAGCGAAGGTATGTTGTACACAGAACAGGTTTAAGAGGAAGAGGACCAAAGCAGGGCAGGCTGGTCACTTGCAAGTCACAAGGGTGACGATGACGAGCAAAAAGAAGTCAGCGGTTGGCAGCTGGCGCTACGACCAAGTCCTACAGGTGCCGATAATAGGGCGGGGGTGTGTCAGTCGAGCGAGCGAGGACAGAAGTGCAGTTAAAAGTGAATTTTGAGCAAGCGCATTGCGTATGTATGTACATATGTATGTATGTGTATGGTTATAACAGTATAGTATAATTGTAGGAACAACGCCAGTGGCTAGTTTGAAGATTAAAAATGAGGGGGATAGACAAATATGAAGGCGCGACTCAGATCTGTTTACTTAGGTGAGGATTATATGGGATGTGGCAGGAGAAGGCCGGGAGAAAGTTTACTCTCTTGGTACGTGAATAGCGTATAACAGGCCTTGGGACAAAATCCGGGAGAAAGAGACTTCAGGCTTGAACTTGTCTGGTTATCAATCAGCCTTCTATCCGGTTTATGTATGGAATCTACAACCATATAAAGACCCAATCTATGTACATACAGAGACTCTCCGCCAGACCGTCCGCCTTTAAACAGTGGTCCGTGTGTCTTTCGTTGTATTCTTGGGAGTGTCGCAAAGGTCAAGGTGCCTTCAGGGCCATCACTAACAAGCTACACTAAACGGCTCGTGACAGACTCACCAGGCCAACGTCAACGGGCGGGAAAAAAAGGTGTTCTGGTTCGAACCTTGCGGGTGTTCAGATAACGGACACCAGCAGGAATCGTGAGCCAGGCTCCCTTTTCCCGATACGGATACTGACTGGCTGTGCAGAGACAGACAGCCCGGCGGCTTTATCTTCTCCTGTCACTTGTTCTTATTCTTGGGGGTCTTTGTCGCAAAGCTTCGAACTAGACACTAGACCTGCAGGAAGATGCGCCTTGTTCGTTTCCGTTTTGGTCCGACTGTACGGGGTGATGGACACCTAGAATTCACCTTGACATTTGAAGCCTTTAAACATATTTACATACAAATGTGAAGAAGCATATGAACAACGCCATGAGAATGAAGCGGATTGGTCAAGTAGAAAAGCAAACTGCATATATGTTGTATATGCATGTAGTACTTACTGGTCGCGGGATACACGAGAACATAACGCCGCTTGTCTACGTCCCGTTTAGTCACGTACAAAAGAGTAGTCTGCCAAGCTTCTTCTAGGCTTCTGACGCCCTTCGGTTCCCCGAGTCTAATGTGTGATGAACGGCATGCGGCTAATCCAAGCAGAAAGTCTATCAACAACGAAACCAAAGCAGGCAGGTAGGTGAATTTGAGGAAACAGGGCAGCACTAGCTTAGTTCGTTATCAAGGGGTGAGAACTACGATAAGGGGTCTGTCCAGATCACGCACAAGAGAGAAAGCTAGAGTAGCCGCCAAATAGAATATCGACGACAATTTACTCCAATTGCTCTTTCTCACTCGTGTCAATGCAGCTGCAGCTTGAAGCGAGTAACAGGCCCCGGAACAGGTCGTAGGGAAATTCGGGGAACTGGTGGTCTTTAGGATTTTGGGGCAAGACCAGGAGGTCTATAGTGGGTGGCGCGTGCCAATGTCCAAATCTGTGTTAGCGGGGAAGCTGGCAGGTTATCGACAAGACGAATTAGGATTTCAATTAAGGCTAGTGTTTAATTCAAAGTCGGCAATTGTACATAGACAATGACGACAGAATATGATGTGATTTTGCAAGTACTTTTATAGAGAGGCTGGCTTACGACACCTCTTTGGTTCGATGAATAGGATAAATCTAGGCGAGGCTGACAAAAAAAGGAAATCTGCAGATTATAACATATAGATCTATAATGTTGAAATATATGTACCTTTTGTGAGCCACTTGCTTTGAAAGTTGCCATAGCCTATAACCTACTTTGATTTTTCTGCGAAATCGGACCTAATCAGGCCTTCACTTTACTATACGGTTTCGGCAAAGACGTGGTCTGTCTATAACCAAGCGCATTCCTAGTGTAAAACCCGGTTCTTCCGACAGAGTCACAGTCTAATTCTGTAACCAATTATGGCCGCAGGGTCTACAAACCTAACCAAGTCCTCCGTAGAACATGGCGCAATACAAAGTTGCCGGACCAACAATCACGAATCAAATGCCGTGCACTCTAATGTGCAGTAGCTGGAAATGTCGCAATAGGATCGATAGGATCTCTGTAAACAGAATCACCAATGTCAGTCATACACCGGTGAGTCGTTTTGGGCGACCAATTCCGTAAGTAGCCAGGCAGCTCATGCTGACTCATGACGACGACTATTCACTATCTTAGTTCAAACTCCGCCACGAAAATCACATTGCAGATGAGCCAGCTGGCAATGTCCCGTTATCAGATACCCTTTTTTCACATTCTACTGGTCTTGCACTTCACACACTTGGTCGCTAATTCAAAAAACAGAAAGTCGCATGTATCCCGTCAGCGTCTAGGCCCAAGGATCGGTGCAACCATGTGTACGAAATAGGAAATCAGGACGGCATCTTGGGAATTACAAGGCGCTTTATGCGTAGACGATGGCCGGCGTGAAAATGGGGGCTGAATCTTTTAGTTCCGGTGTATATGTTATAAAAGGCAATTGTCATGGTGGCTCATCATAATTCGGCACATATACTAAGCTTACACATGAATTGTTATACACAGTCGGTGGCTTTCCCATACATATGTATAGTCTGTCTGTAAGCCCTGCCCTCGACATGGCAATCTATGAACTAAAAATCCTCATAGGTGACGACATGCATGCCGGTTTCCCCTGGCCCAGGCCAGGAGCTTTCCCTATCCCGTGTATTCGTGTATTACTATGTTCGTGGGTTAAGATGTATGTACATATAATGGGTAATCAGACCTGTCAATACATGTTTGCCCCATGTGGCAGTTTTGTATTCACGCACTGGACTCGCTTAAACGTCGAGGATATCTATGACTTGACCGCCGTTTACATTGGGCCGCAACGACTTGTGATTTCTCTGGTTGAGTTGGGTTTTAATCTGTTTGGAGAGAAAGGCAAGGCGGTCAAGAAAGGATTCTGTAAATCCATTGATGATAGTAGGTGTAACCCTGTAACATGTGTTGACCCTATAAGTGGCCATATAATTGACCGCTTTTTGAAAAGTTGACACGTGAAATAGGCACCCGTAAGGCCGATAGAGAGAATATCTCCGTGCCAAGTAGATAAGGTAAGATAGTTGAGTTGGTTGGTTGGATTTGGGGTGATAACTGATCATGATTTTGATCAACAAAAGTCAGAGTGACCACATTCATAGAAGTGCCCTTAAAGAGCCCGCGCACCGTGAGTTTGAGCATATAACCCTATTTCCAACAGACAACCCTTATACCATCATCCGGCGTCCCGAAGCGGGCACGTGACAACGCGGATACCAGGCGTTCAACGGAGATAAATCTTCAATGACGTCTAAAGACGACAAGGAACCGTTACTGCCTAATATCCCTCTGGGTAAAAGAAAAAAAAACCTTTGTGGCTAGGAAAAAATGTGATTTTCTAGCAGCCTCTCCGTTTTGTAAACGTCTTAAATCATTAAACCAAATCATCCCCAAAAGTCATTCATTATGGCACCGCCATTGCGACGATCGACTAGGAACTTGACGGCCAAGAAGGCAGAAGCTGAAAGGGCGAGGAATGAACCGGTCGATGCTGCGCCCGCGGATATCTACGTTGAAATGCTACAGAATGTGGCTGTTGAGGTGCCCGAAAGACAGTTGAAAAGACCGGTGAAACGGCGGAGGGCCGACACACCGACAGATGGAAAGCCGCAAACGGGTTCGTCAAGTGCACAGAAATCTGCCAGTGCGCAACAATCTACAAAGGCGCCGGCGAGAAATCAGTCACCGAAAAAGCCGGCGACAAAGGTTGCGCGGATTAATGGGCCTTCTTTCCCCCCACGACCGAAGAAATCGTCCCATTTCACTTCGAGCCCATCAGACGAGGAGGACGAGACTTTTGAGGATGTCGGTCTTCCGAAGCCCATGGTTCAGACTATTGAGAGGGAGAGTGACGATGATTCTTCTGGTTCGGAGGAGTCGGATGATGATGACGACAATGTGGCGGTTGAAGTCAACTTTGACAATATCGATGTTGAGAATCTCACACAGGCTATTACTCCCGATGAACCGGAAGTTATAAGTCTCAATCTTACGGCGCAAAATGAGGCTATGAACAAGCCGGCCCACCCTACTATCAGAAGCAAGAAGAAGCCTTTGACCAAGGAGCAAAAGGCACATCGGTTGACTGCTCATCAAATGCATATACTTTGTCTGTTGAAGCATTGCTCCATACGCAATGAGTGGTGCAATGATGAGAAGGTTCAAAAGCTCTTGAAGAAGCATCTGAACAAGAGAGCCCGGGACTGCTTATGTCCGAATAAGACCCTTATTGAGTTTGCCCAGACAGAGTCGATTAAGCGTGGGCTTGATATGACTGGAAAGATGTGGCGGATCAAGTGGAAGAAGACGGAACAAGGAATGAAGAGAGCTCTCTGGGCGGCAACGGAGGAGGATTTAGAAACCGTGAGTTCCTTTCGAGTATTTATCATGAGAACCTAATGAGACTAACACTGAATAGTACCAAGCCCCAAAGGACATCGACTCATGTTCCAACATAAAAAAGTTCACCACCTGTGCCGAGAAAATGAGTGGCTCCCGTGATGTCGGTGCCCAGTTATACTGTGCTCTCCTCCGCGCCGCAGGAATCCGAACCCGTCTAGTCTGCTCCCTCCAAGTCCTCCCATTCGGCACCAGCGGCCCCTCCATGGCCATCAACAAGGCCAAATCTCCAACCAAGGCGCAAAAGCGCAGAGCAGAGATGGCGGAGAAAAAGCGGCGGGCCTTCGACTTATATAAACAAGAAGAGCCCGATACTGGCCTTGCCGCGATGAGACGTAGAGCGTTAGCTGCCAGGCAGGCCAGAGAAGCTTCTGGGCCGATTTCTGAGCCGGCTTCTATACCGGCAGTAGCAGCACCACCGCCCCCGTCACAACCAATTAGAGAGAGTCCTCAGCCGGTATTCTGGGTGGAAGTTCTAGACAAGGCCAGTTCTAAATGGATACCCGCCGACCCTCTAGCAACCAACTCATTCGCAAAGACGAAAAGTCTCGAGCCGGCTTTAAGTGATACCCAAAACCTACTCACCTACGTAATAGCGTTCAATCCTAACGGGACAGCACGCGACGTAACAGCCCGGTACACCAAACGCTACAAAGCCAAAACCCGCAAGTTGCGCATCGAAACCGGTGCCAAAGATGGCACCGAATGGTGGAATAAAGTCCTCCATCTCTACGCCTCTCCGCGTCCTCGTCCTTCAAAGTTATCACTCGCCGAGGACCAGGATCTACAAGACTGTCTTGCCCGAGAACCAATGCCAAGTAACATATCTGATTTCAGAAACCATCCGGACTTTGTACTTCCTAGACACATCCGACGTAACCAGGTTCTTTCACCCGATGCTCGACCCTGTGGAACCGTGCGTGCGGGGAAGACGGCTCCATTGGAACGGGTTTATCCACGGTCTGCTATCCGACAAGTCCATAGTCGAGAGAAATGGTTTCGTCTGGGTAGACAGGTTCGCGCGTCAGAGTATCCATCCAAGTATCTGACTTCGCGGCCTCGAAGGAATCTTCGTGATGGCGAGGTCCCCGATACACCCATCGTAACCAGCGTATACACCGAAGAACAAACAGACCCTTTCCGCCACCCCCCAGTCATCGACGGGATCGTCCCCCGCAACAAATTCGGTAATCTAGAAATCTACACCCCCTCCATGGTCCCCAAAGGAGCCACCTACATCCCGCACCCCCTCGCCTCCAAAGCCGCCCAAATCCTCTCCATATCCTACAGTCCCGCTGTAACATCCTTCCAATTCAAAGGACGTCACGGCACCGCCGTGCTCAAAGGCGCCGTAATATGCACCGAACACGCCGAAGCAACCTACGCTACCATCCGCGGTCTCGAGTCCCTAGCAGACCAAGCAGCCGAGGAAAGAAAACGCAAGTTCCTCTTGAAAGCTTGGGCTAGGATGCTCATGGGTTTACGTATTCGACAGCGTATCTGGCAGGGCGTGGATTACCAAGGAGAGGAGAGACTGGCGAGGGAACGTCTTGAGGATAGACAGTTGGCACTTGCGAGGGAACAGGCGGGGAAGGAACCGGAGAGACCAGCTTGGGCGGAGACAGGAGATGCGGGACCGGGTGAGGAGGAACAGGCGGGATGGGTTCATGACATGAGTTTCTCTGGCGACGAAGAGGAAGGCGGGGGTTTCATTATAGATGATGATGACGACACGGATGGGGGCGGTGGCTTTATTATAGAGTAATACAAGACTTAGACATTAACGTGCCACAAATAATCTTTCAAAAATAAACATGTAGTGAAAACAAAATCCCATCATACAAAGACTATCGCTACAAATGCCTCAATAACACTCACAAATCTAAGCCTTAAGAGCCGCCATCTTCTCATCCCACGCCTTCTTCTGCGCCTTGTAGGAATCCTCAAACACCTTCTTCTCAGCAGCCGGCAGAGCCTTCCACTTGGAAGCCGATGACTTGGAGAACTCGGTAATCGGGACAGGGGAGTTAGGTTCGCGCTGAGTCTGCGACCACGCAAGGAAACCAGTCACAGGACGCTTGGGGACACGGGGGTCAACCACAATGGGAGCGGTACGGGTGGTCTTGATGTGGCGACGGATAAGGGCACGACGGGCCAAGTTGATGTTGATGACCTCCTGGACAGATCTGCTGTTGATCCAGTCGGCCATGTCCTTCTCAACTTGAACCTTCAGAGCAGCGGAGCGCTTAACATAGGTCTAATGGGATTGTTAGTGCCTGACCACGTTAAATGGGAGCCAAAATATAACCTACCTCGGTCTCGGCGGGGCTCAGAGCAGCCCACGCCTTGGAGGTTTCTCTGACGTATTCACCCATCTTGCTAACCTCCCAGCCGGAAGCGCTGATCTTCTTGAGGTAGTCACTAGCAAACACCATGCGCGGCTGAGGGGCGCGGGTCTTGGGCATATCCTTCAGCTGAGCAGTCTCCCTGAGCTCCTTGACAATCGCCTTCTCCTTCTGCTCAGGAGTCAAAACCTTTTTCTTGGGAGCCTTCTTAACAACCTTCTTGACCGCCTTCTTCTTAACAGTCTTCTTCACAGCCTTAACCGCCTTCTTGGCAACCGCCTTCTTAGCCTTGACAGCGGGCTTCTTGGCGACAGGCTTCTTGGCAACGGGCTTCTTAGCAGCAGGCTTCTTCGCAGCAACGGACTTCTTGCCGTCAACGGTGACGTTCAAAGCCGAGGTGGTGTGGATGAGAGCGGCGCGGCTGACGGGCACGATGGCCGAGCGGATGGGCAGGGCGGCAAACCGCGAGCCATTGACGACTGCGCGACGTACGACGACGTTAAGCATTTTGGATGGATTGGGGTGGTGATGTAGGACTGGAGTTCCGGATGACGGTTAGTTAAAAGTCTGGCATGAGAATTATGGGTTCAAAGATGTCAGGATTCCGACGTGGTTTGCCAGCAACGAAATTGTGGATCAGTCATGACCATTAACCTGTCTGAACAAACTGGGGTTATGTATTGGTAAAGCGGGGCGAGCGTCTGACGAGCCAGCCTGAGGGCATGACTAGGTGCGTGCAGTGCACCCATTGGCACGCATCTACGTGCTAAAGTTTCATTCAGGGCCTGTTGAAGAAATACTTACAAGAGTTGACACAACAGTGCAGCGTAGGTTTCACCTTTAGCGTATGGTAGCGAGAACAGACCAGTCGACTTTGACGATGATTTTGGTGATGATTTGATGGCTATCGTGGCCGGTTGTGAAAAAAAGGAAGCTAAGTTTATTTTTATCAGATACTTCTTTCCCCGCAAGCAATATATGGGATAGATGCCTAGTCCAAAGGGAGAAAGAGGGAAGCACATAGGTAGGCTGGTCACACTTTCACGTCTGTTGTTTTTTTTGGCCGAAGTCTGCATGTGCTAACGTAGGTGGTTGCTGTTTCTATGTCACACATCAAAATCACTACGGAGTCCTACATATGTCCATGGATGGTAATGTACATATTGTTAGGTAGTATTATGAAGCGTTATGTAGAAGTATCTGAGGATGAGAAATATGTTGATGTATGTATCTCTGGATAAGGGACGAACCACTACGATTCACATGCCCGACCATAACTCGTGATCAAAGGGATTTTTAAATGCGGATTGATGTCTCTCTAAGTAACCAAACTATATGAGCATTAAATCCTGTGCCACGCAGCTATTTAGAATCCTGTCTGTCTGTCTTCCACCTGAAGTTTGCTTATCCAAGACAAGCCCAGTAAGCTCTAATCCTGTCATCCTATAACCACCTGCTGTCACCCGTCAACACTCCAAGCCGAACCCCACTACACAAGCTACACCCAAGCTCCAACGACCAGCGTAACCCAGCGAAGGCAGCATTGGAACGCGAAAGCTATAGGCCACCACCACCCTGCATTTATCAGCGATAAGCCTCTGAACGAGCATAGCTCTGGACCAAAACCTCGTAACACCAGTAGTAGCCTTACCTTGCGACCAGCGCCAGTACATCGCAACGTCATCAATCGCTAATTCACCCATTACTTACGGCCATTGTCGTCCCCATTTGATACCCTTCAACCAACCCAGTCTCTTCACACACTAAAATGGATCACCGTCCTCAAGCCTGGGGTAGAGTAAGTCCCCGCGCAACCACAGCACCCCGCCATCCCGGACATTCCCAACTAACACCGGCCCCTCCATCTAGCCCAGAGATGACGTCTACGGCGCCTATGATGCCTCGCACCTCCACAACGGCCCCAAGCAGGCCACCCAGAGCCCCATTGTCACCGGTACCTCGGTGATTGCCATCAAGTTCGACAAGGGCGTCGTCATCGCCGCCGACAACCTGGGTAAGCAACACTCCCTCTTTACCCCGTCTGATCCCCACTAACCCCCTCCAGCCTCGTACGGGTCCCTCGCCCGCTTCACCAACGTCAAGCGTCTCCGCCCCTTCGCCAACACCTCCGTCGTCGGCTTTGGCGGCGACGTCTCCGACATGCAATATCTCGATCGTCACCTGAACTCCCTCGACATCGACACCCGCTACAGCACCGCCAGTGCCATGACTGCCAGCAGTCTCTACCGCTACCTCTCCAAGCTCATGTACGCCCGCCGGACCAAGATGAACCCGCTCTGGAACCACCTTCTCGTCGCCGGTCTCGACGACGATGACGCCCCTTTCCTCGCTGCCGTGGATCTCCTCGGTACTACCTACTCTTCCCCCTCGCTTGCTACCGGTTTCGGTGCCCACCTTGCTCAGCCCATTATGCGCAAGTATGCCCCAGATGAGGAGTCGGCAGCCAAGTTGACACAGGAGGAGGCTGTTCACGTGATCAAGGAGTGCATGAAGGTTCTCTACTACCGTGATGCGCGGTCATTGGACAAGTACTCGATTGCGGTAATTACCAAGGAGGGTATTGATCTGAAGGAGGACGAAGAGTTGGAGAAGCAGAGCTGGGCTTTTGCTGAGCGTATTCGGGGATACGGTACCCAGACTGTTTAAATGGGGAAGAAGGAGGGTCAATGGTTTTTTATTAATACACCATGTCAATGAGCAACGGTACAATACATGATTGAAGATTTTGAAGCTACGAATATGAAACGAGACGTCAAGACACTAGTAGCAAGTGAGTGGCAAGTACATGTCAATTAGGAACGACACAAAGTAGTTCCTGACTACGAAAATAGTCAGACATCGACTCACTAAAGAAGAGACACAAAAGTTGATTGTTTACTGTTTATATTTTATATTTACATAACACAAATTGCCTCTTTTTCCACCGAACAAGATCAGGCAATCAGACCAGTTGACTAGCCAGGGCCCAAGAAAACTCGACTCCAACATCAACCACTCTAAAGCGTTATACAAGAGACAAAAACAAGGATCCCGCTATAAAATGTAAAGACACGAGACTAAAAACACGAGGGGAAAAGAGACCAAACTCGGAAACGTAAAAGACACAGCAAGGAAAGACCATTAACACATGAAAAGAACAAGTACAGAGCCCTTGTCTTGACACAACCCAGTAGTAAAAAGAACAAGCAATACCCAAACAAAACAACAAATGGATGGCAAGGTATCAGAGACAGAGATGACAAGGTAGATACGTAAAGAACAAGAGACATGGGAAGATAACACACTCAAACGTCAAGCTTACTCGACAGTAACCGACTTGGCCAGGTTACGAGGGAAGTCGACGTTGAGGCCCTCAAGAACAGCCAGCCAGTAGGCAATAAGCTGGAGAGGAATGACGTTGAGGATACCCTGAAGGACATCGACAGTCTGGGGGATCTCAATCTTCATCGAGTCACCAGAGTTGAACTCCTCGTCGTTCTCGTTGCAAATGACAATGGGCTTACCGCCACGGGCAGCAACCTGCTGGTAGGCGTTGAGTGACTTCTTGAAGAGGCTGTCACGGGTAAGGATCATGATGATGGGGAGGTTCTCGTCAACCAGAGCCAGGACACCGTGCTTCAGCTCACCAGACATGACGGCCTCGCAGTGAAGGTAGGAAATCTCCTTGATCTTGAGGGCACCCTCAAGAGCGGTGGAGAACTGAGAACCACGACCAAGCAGAAGCAGAGACTTCTGGTCCTTGAAGACGCGGGAGCAAAGTTCCTTGATGGCAGCATCCTGAGTAAGGATAGACTGGATTTGGGCAGAGATGTTGGAAAGACCAACCATGATCTCCTCACGACGCTGGACCTTGGACGCGCGGTCCTCAGACAGAGACAGAGCAAACATGACCATGGCGATGAACTGGGAAGTGTAAGCCTTGGTGGAGGCGACACCGATCTCGGGACCAGCGTTGACGTGGACACCGCAGTGGGTGAGGAGGGAGATGGAAGAACCGACAACGTTGACAACACCAACGGTCAAGGCACCACGCTCCAAGCAGTAACGGAGAGCCATCAGAGAGTCGGCAGTCTCACCAGACTGAGAGACGAACACGCAAGTGTCGTCACGGAAGACTGGAGCCTGACGATCAAGGAAATCGGAGGCAAGCTCAACGGAGATGGGGATCTCAGCAAGCTCCTCGAAGACACCACGAACAGCCATGCAGGAGTGGTAAGAAGTACCGCAAGCAATGAAGATGATGCGACGGCAACGACGGATAGTGGAAATGTAAGAACGGAGACCACCAAGGGTGACGGTCTTGTTAACAGCGTCGAGACGACCACGCATGGTGTTGATGACGGACTCGGGCTGCTCGAAAATCTCCTTCTGCATGAAGTGGTCGAACTTACCCTTCATGATCTCCTGGAGCTCAAGCTCAAGGGTCTGGATGGAACGAACGTTGGACGAGCCGTCGTTCTTCTTGAGACGGTGGATATTGAGGGAGCCCTCGTGGATGTGGGCAATGTCGTCATCCTCCAGGTACATGACCTTCTTGGTGTGCTCAACAATGGCCGAGGGATCCGAAGACAAGAAGAACTCGGTGGGCATGGGCATACCATCATCGGTCATGAAGGCACGAGACTGAGAGCGGTGGAGGAGAGACTTGTCGGGAGAGGCCAGAAGACCAGCGGGGGTGAGAAGTGAGCCAGTCGACTTCTTCATGGCGGCATTCTGGGAGGCAGTCTCGGCGGGGAGAGGTCTGTTATCATCGGCGTACTCAACATCGACGAAGTCAACCTTCATGCGGCGAGAGGTCTTGACACCAATAACGAGAGGAGAACCCTTGCGAGCAGCAATGACCTCGTGGGGGTAGTGAACGGACTTGATCAGAAGACCGTAGGCACCCTCGAGCTCCTGAATGACGGCCTTGGCCAGATCGGTGAAGCCAATGGTTGGGTGCTGGTCGTAGATGTACTTGGCCAGCTTGGCAATGCACTCGGTGTCGGTGTCAGTCTCAAAGGGGAAACCCTTACTCTCAAGAAGAGTTCTCAACTCCTTGTAGTTGGTAATGATACCATTGTGAACGATGGCGAACTCCCAGGTGGAGTCGGAGCTGTGTAACACAAGAGTTAGTAATTGCTAACTAAGGTTACTAGAATCGTGAAATCTTACCGGTGAGGGTGGCAGTTGACGCGCGAAGGGGGGCCGTGAGTAGCCCAGCGAGTGTGGGCAATACCGGCGTGAGAGTCGAAGACCTTGGTGAGATCGGGCTTCTCCTCCTCAATGAGCTGCTTGAGCTTTGCGACCTTGCCAACCTCCTTGAAGGCGAAGACCTCGTTCTTCTTGTCACCGTCGACAGCGAGACCAGCCGAGTCGTAACCACGGTACTCCAGACGGGAAAGACCTATGTAGCACAAAGAATAACCCGTTAGAAACGTATTCGATGATAGCGGGGCAGCGCATTCAGCAAGATAGACTAGACTTACCGTTGACAAGAGTGTCGAGAATGTACTTGCGGTCCTTCTCGACCAGGTAGTTGACGTAACCAAAGATACCACTATAAACCACCAAGAAAGCAGTTAGCTACATGTTCATATGAGTCCATGAGACTCTATCCCAAAGACAAGGCTGGCTAGTAGGCGAGCCAAACCGGGCGGGATAGACTCAGTAGACACGGTACTGGCACACTGGGTATAACTGACCACATTGCGAATTATCTGAAAGCGTTAGGGTGGTAAAACGAATGACAAAATATGCAAAATAAGAAAAAAGAAGAGAGGAAACGAGAAAATGCGACGGACTCGGAGGACAAAAGGCTATCGCGGGAAATATAACGTGACGAGAAATAAAGGAGAGCTTCTTCAGCGTATTCTTGGGTGGGAACGAAGTAGGAGCTCAGACGGCCGGGTGGGGTATGCAAGTCGCAGGGAAGGAAGGAAGCAGGCAACAAGGAGCAAGAGCTTCGGAAATGGGGGGAGGGGGGTATCACAACAAGGAAAGAAGGTCTGCTTTTGTGCAGAGAAGAACAGAGCGTGTAGCTTTTTTGGGAAGGACTGGGACAGCAACTGGGTAAGCTATCTGGATATATGAGAGTATTCGGAAGTGTATGAGACGAGTCTATAAAAGAAACAAGAACAGGACGATGGGATGATGAAGAGACGGACAAGAAGGAGTAGTCAGAAACGGGGAGGGGTACTCCGGTGATATATATATAAATCGGGAAACAACAGACTGGTTACATACAACATGCACGACAGGGGACAACAACCGTTGGAGGGGCACCATGCAGACAGCTTAAGAGCTTGACGAACAGGGCCTCTGAACCTGTCACGCCGGGCATCTTGTGGCCATGTTGATACTAGAAGGGAAGGGGGGGTTCAATACATGTTACTGCGGACGGGCATAGCGCTAAACGGCTATTTTGGGGCGTACTAGGAGACAAGAACGAGCGAGAAGAGGGGCGTGGAGGGGTCGAGGGAGACCATGGTGGCTTGTCCCCCTCGCTTCGGAGCCATTAACAAGCCGTGCTCGTGAGCTGCTGGGTGGTTGGCCAAGTGTTGTTTTGTTTTGTAGTGAACGGCCGGACAAACCACAGTTGCCCGTTTTTTTTTTTTTTTTGCGCGACTTGGCCTCATAGGAAGTGGGGATCCAAAAAGGTGTAAGCTGTTAGGCCCAAAAAGACAAACTAGGGGCTGATGGATCCAAGGAGCCAACATCAAAACCCGCCTCAAGAGCCAACGCCAATGACCCAAATCAGGGAGAACTACTATTACAGATGTATCAAGTGGTACACATATACGAACTGTTGTGGCAATACATATGAGTTATGGCTGCCATACCTAACGACGACAATGATGACGAAGGAGAAGGTGGATGTACCAGAATACTTATGTATGTACCAAGCCCCTTTTACTCCATCTCATTCATTCAGACACATGGACACTATATAGCATTGTCTGTATGTACACCAATAGTATCGAAGGAAGAAACGTCTCCATTGTCGCATAAGTTCGTCAAGTCCGCGTTGTATTAGGAAAGCCATACAGAAACGCCCATCAGCCCAGCCATTCATCCCTTCACCCCACCAAGATTCGCCCAGAACAAGATTCCGTCATAGTCCTTGTTTCGTCGGCCCCGTTCTCATCATAGTTGCCAACCCACTATACCCGTATGCGAATGTAAACACCCGTCTTTCTTGATGGCCCCGTGTTGCTCTCATACACTCTTTTAGCCCCTCCCTTGATAAAATAATCAATAAATTATATCCATAGTATTCGTCCATAACCCCAGCCGCAAATCTAGGTTGCTCCCCCCCTCGTTCGCTGAATTGACCTCCCTGGCCAACAGCAGCAGCAACAACCACCACCACAAGAGGCACAAGTGCCACTGGCCCAAGAATTAGCAAGTCTTTGGGGTGGAGGAGAAAGCGGGGTGGAGCCCACATAGACCACCGTTAGTCAAGGTGGCACTGAAGAAGGCGCAGTTCAGGGACGCCCTGTTTGTCTTTCTTTCTAATTATGTCCCTCCATGGAAGGTCTAAAAATCAACAAGAACTTCCCAGAGGGATCAGAAAGGCCCGCTTGTTCAGCGACAGGAATAGAACAGGAATGGCTTCAAATGTCTAGCTCCCTTTCCCAAGAGCTCGTATTCCATCTAAGTGTCAACCCTATCTTCGCCCTAAAGGATCGCGAGTCCAAGCTTGTCGTCCTATGATGTCGCAAAAGTAGCAAGTGCATGTGGTTACGAAACACGACCTTTGCAATTACGTCTGAATTTTTTGCCCTAAGATTGTTTCCAGTAGGCACAAATCGGACAAGTCGGAATGACGACAAACTGTTCACTTTGGCTTAAGAGGGGACCACAAAGACACACAAATATATGGATGGCTTGCTGCTACAACAGGGGGAGGCAATGCAGTGGTGTTTTGTGACTTTAGGTCGAGTTTCACACGCCCTAACTTGGACTGACTACGCCCTTGAGTGACGATCATTAACTTGTAAGTTTGTCAATGGGAGTCAGTGCATCAACAATAGAGGACATATCCATCTGGTTGAACCACCCCGAACGGCCAATAAGCCAAGCTTCCCGTGGTGCATCACCAGTCTATAGTCAACATGGTGAGACAAGTTTCCCTGAGTTGTCTCTACACCATGTAAAAACGGTGCGGCGGCGGCGGCAAGACCCACCAAATAACAAGGCGCGAGTCGGTGGGTCTTCCTCCGCCCCTCTATTCCATGGATTAAGCAACCCTTTCACATTGAAAAGTAAGACCATGTGTTCTCTGACAACTTCTTCTATATGCGTCCATGTATGGATGTACGGCCATACAAACCATAAACACATGTCCCGGCAGGCGGGGAGGCTTGAGGGTGTACCGGACGAAGGAAGGTTGCCGGGTTAGTCCAGCCCTTGCCCCGCCAAATAACCAATATGCTCAAAGACAGACAGACAAAAACTTGGCAATCTGTAGCTCCAGCGGTGCACCAGATCACGGCAGATAAAGACGGTGGTGTGGGCCGTTGTGTATACACACCAAGACTGGCGGTCGGCTTCATCAGCCAGCCACCACATGAATACCAAGAAAAAACGTAAAAAGGGGCACTCTATAAACAATATCACTAACCAAAGTCGGTGAGGAAGACAAAAATTGAGCTTAGTGTTCCTTCCTCTTCATGATACTGAGTAGGGTTTATTTAGGGTATTGTAAGTGGATATATGCATATCACCCGGGACATATTGATGGACGACAGTTGTATGAAACAGTTTTGGGCATTACTGCAGAGTGGTGTGGCTGCATACATATAAATGCTAGTTTCATATGGCACGTCCGAAACCCAACCGACAAAAATGAGTGTAAGAAAAACGAATGTGATGAGTTTAATCAGTGAGTCCTCCCGTATAGAAGCCGACAGATTATGTATGTATGTATGTGCATACATACATACCTTCCGGTTATGCAAACCAGTGACGATGTAGTGTTAGTGTTTGTCAGGGACCCTTGCCTTCCTACTATAGACGATCTGAATCCATACGAACGAATAAAGATCCAGCTGATTCACCAAGTTATCAAAACCTACACTATTTTCTGGTATTGCACCTTTGTAGTGCAAGTTAAAGAATCCCATAATCCACCCCGACAATCCACAATCCCACGACTAAAACCAGAAATTGCACCACTCAGCCACCCCATCCCATCCAGGAACAAGAAAGAAAATCGAAAATAACAAAGAACAGCATACCCTCTGATGTCATGTCCTTCTATCCTTCCATACACACCCCACAGACCACCCAAAATCTTCCGTGCCGGCCCCTCTTCTCTCTCAACTCCTTTCACCATGACAACTAAACACAAAGTTTCCTTCGAGGTGGAGTTAACCCCTACGTGTGTTTCTAATAAGGGTTGCATCCATCCGAAAGAAGCCATAAACTCAGCTTACAAGCATTCTCACGAAAAGGCGCAGGAAAGAACATGAGGCGGGCGGGGAAGAAAAGGACCGCACTAGAAAACCAAAGAAGCAAGAGATCCGAAGCCAAGAGCCTCGTTTCTTCGTTCATCCCGCACCAAGAAACAACATGCCAGAAAAAAAAAAAGGGCGAACGACGAGGCTGTGTTGGGTTTCCCGGTAATTCAATTCCACCAATGTGGCGACAGAGCCACTCCCTTTCAGGCTAGGTCAACTCCATTATAGTTTCTATTCTTGGATACCAACCTGGTATTTACCGTGATTTTGACAGGCCTCTCTACATGCGTATGTACATATGTACATACATGCCATTGACCATGGTCAAGTTATCAATGACATCAGCAGGGTCATTGTTTAGCTCAAAGCACTTCCGTGCATACGAACATTCAGATAAGATCCATGCTTTATACCAGCCTTCTGTACTGCTTCCCCTATGAATACCCTCAGACACAGCCTCTGAGACTTCTATCCCTTTGAAATACAAAAACCTCATATCAAATATCGTCGGCTAGTTTCTTCCGGTATTTCCAGCCCACATAATATTCATGACACCATCGGGGACAGTCCATTGGCTCGGGCACATAAGCAATCCATCATCAAGTGCCCCAACATGACAACCTCAAACGACCGTAGTAACGCCACTTAAATCCTCATCTCACACATTAATGCCATATTCACTGACAAGTAAGACTCGGTAACAAAACAAATGCTATGATGCTCTAAACAACAACCGATACCCCGCCCAAAACTATCCAATCCCACACGTAGCTTACAGCTTCTGGTACTCCAGCTTACCCTCCAGCTTCTTCGCTTCAGCAACCTTACGAACAGCACGTGCATAATCGTCTTGCTGGATAGCTTCACGGTCTGCCTTGAGTGCAAAGAGACCCCTAAACGTAGAAAAAAATGTTAGCATGTGAATCTTACTTCTCGTCACACCGTCACGTCAGACTTACGCCTCTGTTACCACGTTGCGCAAATCAGCACCGTTCAACCCGTCACTCATCTTAACGACACTCTCAAAGTCAATCTCGCCATCAATCACTACACTAGCTGAGTGAATCTTGAGAATCTCCAATCGACCAACCTCATTGGGAAGAGCAATCTCAATCTTACGGTCTAGACGACCAGCACGCAAAAGCGCAGGATCTAAAGTATCCGGTCTGTTGGTGGCCATGATAATCTTGGTCTTACCCAAGTAATCGAAACCGTCAAGCTGGTTCAACAGCTCCATTAGTGTACGCTGAATCTCACGATCAGCACTGGTACCTTCTGAGAAACGACGACCACCAATGGCATCGATTTCGTCCATGAAGATGATACACGGCTCGTGTTCTCTGGCATATCCGAACATTTCACGGATAAGACGGGCCGATTCACCAATGTACTTGTCGACAATAGCCGAAGAAACGACTAAATAGAGTTAGTATATCTTGGTCTGTACCACACAGTAAAAATGTCTTACCCTTCAAGAAGTTGGTCTCCAGACTACTCGCCACTGCTCTAGCCAAAAGGGTCTTTCCGGTACCTGGAGGACCATACAATAACACACCCTTCGGTGGCTTAATACCGACTCTGATGAAGAGCTCGGGGTTCTTCAATGGCAGTTCAATGACCTCACGCAGCTCACGAATCTGATCGTTCAAACCACCAATACCAGCAAAGCTGACCTGGCCGGGGTCCTCCAGGGACATGTTGTAAACGAGAGGGTCGACTTCACGGGGAAGCATGCGCATGATGGTGAGAGTAGTCATGTCAAGAGCCACACGAGTACCCTGCTTGAGCTTAGTCTTGTCGACCTTGGATCTGCACCCAACAACGTATCTGGGACCGGAGGAGGCCTTGACGATGACTATACACAGCCTATGTTAGCAATTGGCCTTGTATATAACATTAGACTCCCCCACTTACATCTCTCATCATCCAACTGCTTGAGGACTTCACCAATGATCTGACCAACACTCTGCAGGGCCTTAATGCTGTCCTCCGTCCGGTTGTACTCCTTGACCATGTCCTTGATCTCCAGACGAAGGTTCTTGAGCTTCGCCTCCCACCCCCGGGACTCAATAAGCTTTGCGCGGTACGCATTGAGCGCGTCTTCCCGTTCCGAGTCGGACATTGTTTATGTAGTGGGGTTGTCGGTAGTGGGTTAGGTTGATGGAGGGGTCGCGAGTTTGTTGGTGAACGGCCGGGTTGTTAAGCCTGTCAATGTTGAGCAACAATTGAAAATAGATTAGTTTGGGTATTCCAAATAATTAGCCTGGATCTGTCAGATCTAGTACAATCGTATTATAAGTGATTTGGTGGTGTTGTAGAGCTAGCGAGGCTGACTGTGCACGACTACTCCCGATGATGTAGCTGTCTACCGTGACCTAGCTCCCAACCCATGCTAACGATTACCTCAGCTCACTGCAGCCTTGACGTGGGTTGTCGCAAGCAGTAACCCTGACATGGTCTTAATCGACTAGGGTTGGTATTACGACATCCATCATGATATTTACAAATGCTTCACTTGTAGATTGTGGTCTTTATTTGGATATATAAAGTAACAATGGTACTACAAAGGTAAAGCCAACATCCTCTGGTTCTTTCTCCCAGCTCAAACATATCCCAAGTCACCAGATCCTCCCCCCACACCGCCATCCCGAGAAACCCACTTCATTTATAAGCTAGTTAACATTGTCAACCTTCAACAATCACAAGAACCAGCAACGTGGCGCAGTGGAAGCGCGCCGGGCTCATAACCCGGAGGTCCCTCGATCGAAACGAGGCGTTGCTATCTTCATTTCTTTTTTCCACTCCCAATGACTCACACATACCAAAGTCTCCTTTAAAATCGTCAGTGTAACTTTCTTTTTGTTCTTGTTATGTACTTTCACAACCCAGTAGTCCCGCTTATGTAATCCCGATAACCCAAGTAACCAACCGGGCAACTCCTTTGCTTATCCTGTCTAAGTTGCCTTAGTCGTGTAACACACAACCACACTATAACTTCCTGTCTTACAACAGGGGAACTCACTAATGTCGATTACATGTGTGAGAGACGGCCAGTAGCGGAGATGGGAAGGGTAGCTTGTTCGCCGTCTCTTGGGACGGAGACGGTTGCCTTGACAGCGCCGATATCTTGTAAGTTCCGAGCATGGTTGAACATTTCGAAGGCCGTGGCTATCAATTCGCCGGCTTCCATGCGGGTTCTACCCACGAGCCCAGCAGCAAGAAGGGCCTCCGTCTCTTCAATCCAGTCCTGTGTCTTTCTGAATTCCACCTGTTCCCGACATAACCGTTCGGGAAGACCCTGCCCATTGACAAGAGCCAGGATGCCGGCAAGAGTGGTATTTGCGGCGCCAAGAACGGTGATTACGAGGGCATGTTGGGCGGCGTTAGGTCCCAGGGCTGTAAGGACGGCGCCGAAGATGATTTGGGCGACGTGGCAGAGGTTTATTAGGGCTTTGACGGTGGCTAGTTGGCGGGAGCGACGGAGGCTTGTGGAGGTGACGATTTTGTAGATTCCGGTGGCTTTACGGCGACATTGGTCGACGTTGCAGATTTTGTTGGGGGCTAGGTGGGGGTTTATTCCGAGGGCGGTTCGGTACATGGTTAGGTTTGTAGCGACGGAGGTGGGCGAGGAGTTTTCGGAGAGAGGGGGGAGAATTGCGGGTTGTGGAGTCGGAGTGGGGACTGCGACGGCGGAGATGGACGGGGAAGACGGGCTCGGTGCCATGGAGGATTTTAGTGGGGTGCGTTCGGTGATGGGTTCGTTGGACATTGTGGATGGTGTGGATATGTCGATGTTATGGGTATAGCCGTTGATATATCGGGAAGGTGGAAAGGTGATAGTTTTGACGATCAAGTGAATAAAGTGGCTGTAGTGTAAACCATGTTCCACCCACACTGATTCAAACCACCGATAGCAATCTACCAACTACGCACGCACGTTTCATCCGGCCAAATCCGCCATACCTCATGATACAGCCATCCGCCGCGTCCATGGAGCGATCTCCTCCTCCTGATATGTCGATAGGGGCATGTTACAAAGTCCTAAGGCCAGACGTGAGGTTCAGGAGAATTAGGAGTCCTCTGTATTGATAGGCTCGCAGGTGTCTTTAGGGAGCGCAAGGAGCGTCTCAGCTGATGTAGGACGGACAAGTCATCTGATGGCTGGGTAGGATCAGATTGATTTCGGGGGGTGGGAGCTCGAGATTTTAATTGTCCATGAGTAACAGGTTAATCTGGAAGATAAGAAGTCTGTTTACTCGGGATGAGCTTTGGTCAACGGTAGGGTCAAGGGTTATAATCACAAACTCACAGTGCGAGCGCACGGTGCTAATAGTAAAAAAAACACCACATGCACGGTATGAACAGCTGCCCGTCAGCTGCCCGCTAGCACCCACCGTCGCAAGGCTATGCGCCCGGAATTTTCCACAGCCTCGCAACAACATCACCAAATGCGCTTAACCCACCCACACCCCCCCATCCTGTCTCTCCAACCGTCTCCCTCCTCAAAATGGACTACCAAAACCGCGCGGGCTCCAAATTCGGCGGCGGCGGCGTAGCTTCCTACAGCGCGACCAACGCCGACCGGCGCGAACGTCTCCGCAAACTCGCCCTCGAAACCATCTCCCTCGACAAAGACCCCTACTTCTTCCGCAACCACATCGGTTCCTTCGAATGCCGTCTCTGCCTAACCGTCCACCAAAACGATGGGTCCTATCTCGCCCACACACAAGGCAAAAAACATCAAACGAACCTCGCGCGGCGCGCCGCCCGCGAGCAGAAGGAGGGGAGAAGTGCTCGTGATGCCGAGATCGACCCGTTAACCGGGCTTCCCATGGCTCTCTCCGGATCCGCCAATGTCAAGAAGAATGCGGTTAAGATTGGAAGGCCCGGATATAAAGTCACCAAGATCCGCGACCCGTTGACGCAGCAGCATGGGTTACTTTTCCAACTACAATACCCCGATGCGCCGGCGGAGACGCAGCCGAAGTGGCAGGTGATGAATGCGTTCACGCAGCATGTGGAGGAGCCGGATAAGAATTTCCAGTATCTACTGGTAGCGGCGGAGCCATATGAGACGGTGGGATTCAAGATTCCGGCGCGGGAGTTGGATCGCAAGGATGACAGACAGTTTGCCTTTTGGGACCCCGATTCGAAGGAGTATTGGGTACAAATTATGTTCACGACTGAGCGTGAAGAGCGGTTTGGTGCGGCGCCGGGTGTTGCTAATCGGTAGAGGAAATTGAAATGATATCAGAATTGAGCACGTGACAGGATTACTGGAGGAGCTCACCAGGTTGCTTTATTGGGTTGGCGTTTATGGTTTGGGAAACATTCATCTGAGGTTATAGTTGTGTATCGAGGGACCTTGTTATAATTTGACGAATCCAACTTTGTATTCCAATATCTCCATCTCCGCGTCCATATCTTGTGTATGTCCACCCGGTCTAACCAATATCTAACAAAAAGAAGAAAGAAATCCCCTACCACGACCACGACCCTGTCGCTTCGCTGTCACTTTAAACATTTAGCCCACATGATATAATTATAACATTACTTTCTCATGTAAGTCCTGTAACTGGTATCTTTAAAGCACCCATTCACCACACCCATGACTGAAAAAAGCTCAGCGGAAGTTGTTATCGAAGCGCTTAAAGGTGTAACCAATGAATGGCAGACTCATCTCTGGAGACTCCTCTGTAGCCGGCGCCGGAGCACCCGAACGAGTAGCCTGGAGAGCCTGGGCACGCAAAAGAGTGGCGTTATCAGTCTGGTCAATCTCATCAATGGGGAAGTATGTGGTGTCAATGGCCGAGGTAAGACGGGGCTCAAAGGGAGCGCGTATCCGACGAAGCTGATCAAATTCAACACCACGGAAGAAAGCGTGACTCTTGATTTCGTGCGCACCACCACGACCTAGACGGTTCTCAGTGTTACAAATCAAGCTAGAAAATGAGTTAGTACATGAGCCTGCGTCAAAAATAACCAATTAACATACCTTCTAATGAGATTCTCGGCCTCTTGGCCCAGAGTAATGTCATCAGGGAAGTACAGCGTTTGTCTCCAGTTGACAATCTTTCTGTAAGTGTCATGGCTGTCCTCAGCGCAGAACGGCGGCCAACCAACCAAGCACTCGAACATAATGGTACCCAACGACCACCAATCGCAGTCAAACGAGTAACCGCCACCAGTGAAAATCTCAGGCGCAATGTAATCCGGCGTACCAACAGTTGAGTAAGCCATGAGACGTCTGGATCGTCTCCAATCATTAATCTGCGAACGGTTGCTGACGGTAAGGTTGATCTGGTCAAGAGCGACCGAAGTACGGTCTCCTCTGGGGCGGGTAGAGCGGCCCTGAAGCAGCTGTTGATAGTAGTTGTTGTCGTGAAGACGCTGGAAACCAGTGGATAGACCGAAATCGGTAAGTTTGACGTGACCACCACGATCCAAGAGAATGTTATCAGGCTTGATATCTCTGTGGATAAAGTGCAAATTGTGAACGGCTTCAATGGCTAATACAATCTCGGCAATGTAGAATCTGGTGATATCCTCAGAGAAGATTTCGTACTTGATGAGCATAGTCATCAGATCACCACCAGGCAAGAACTCCATAAGCATGTAAAGGAAGTTGACATCCTGGAAGGTAGTGAACAGCTTAACAACCCAAGGACTGTCAGATTCGGCGAGAATATCTCTTTCGGCACGGACGTGAGCCAACTGGTCCTTGCGAAACATTTCCGTCTTGATAAGCGACTTCATGGCATACACCTTGTTGTCGGCCTTCTTCTGCACCAGCTTAACCTCACCGAAAGCACCCTTTCCAATAATCTTAATTGTGTTGTAGTTTTCCGGCTTATCCTTGGTGCGCAGGAAGCGTAGGTACTGACCCTCCTTACGACCATGAGTCGACCACAGCTGTTCACGGCGAGTGCTGCTTTGGCTGGGATCGGAGAGCTTCTGCTCAATTTCACTCTGTCTGTGAAACGCAAAATGACAGGTTAGTATGTACGTGACACAGAAATCGAGGGAGTTTGCGGGTGCAAACACAATAGGGCACAAAGCAGGCGATATCTTCTTACCTCTGGTTACGTTCACGGGCGCGCTTGACGCTGTCCTTGAAGAAGTCAGCAGCAAGCTGGGTGCACTTGCGCTGGTTATTGTTGGCATTGGAACCGTAGAGTTCGGGGTTGCGCTGGGGGGCAGGCTGGAAGTCGGCGCCACCACCCTGGAGCGGGGTACGGTTAGTGGGAATAGGCGGGGCATTGTGTGCCGAGTAAGCTGGTTGTCCATTACCACCGGCAGTGCGGGGGCGAGAAGCGCTCCGACCGCTGCTCGAGTAAGCAGCCTGGCGAGAGCTGGCGGCAGCACCGAGCTGAGAGAACTGCTGGGCAAGTCCGCCGTTGGGGTCGTTACCGGGGGTGTTACTGCGCTGCGGGTAACCGGAATTTTGGTAGTCTACATTTCCCGAGGCACCTTGCTGGTACTGACCACTGCCACCAGCATACTGTCCCTGGAAGTATCCGTTCTGGCCGGGAGTACCATAAGCCTGGCTGTTGGGGTGAAGAGCGGCGGGCTGTTGTCCACCATTTTGGCCGTTGGCGGCGTAGACAGGTTGGGGGAAAGTTGAAGGAGTAGTCGGGTAGGCACGATCGGGCGCGGCCAGGCGCTCGTTGTTGTTGCCAAAGTTAAGGTGAAGGCGGCTATTATTGTTGCCGTCCATTTTGAGTATGCGCGCGGGGGGTTTTGAACGGAACCGGCGGGAGAGGAGGAAGACGTAACAAGTGTCGAGAAAATGGTACTAAGCCAGGAGATAATACCGAAGCTAGACGAGCTTGTTAAAATGCAAACAGCGCAAGCAACCACGAGGAGGGAGAAGGCGCAAAAGACAAGGAAAAGGGTGACGTCCTTGAAGGGGTTGTCGAGGGATGAAGATATTTTGAAGTATATGAAGTACTCGAACCAGAAGGAAAAAAAAAAAACAAAAAGAAAAAAAAATGATAAAAAAGACAGCGATGCTAGCAAATAGCTTAAAGATGGCGAAGAAAAGAAGGAGAAGCCCGGTTTAGCAGGGAAAAGTGGTACTGGTACTTGTTGCAGGAGAATGCCCGAGCACCAAAACAACGTCAAACACCGCGCGAACTACCAAAAGGGGACAGCTACACAGTTAGGGTGTATAGTTGAAAGTGCAGGCTTCCGGTTAAGTGTGAGTAGAGAGGTATGGTAGGTTTATGTTCCGAGACTCTAATAGGCGAGTGAGCGAGTGACCCGGTTTTGAGGGCTTGAATTTGTTTTGTTTTGACGCTGCGGGAGGGCTTTTCAAGACTAGTTTGGCTTTGATGAGGGGGTCAACGGAATCTGATGAGGGGAAGTTTGACGTGAATTGAGGGGAATAGAGGGGCCCTTCTGGAAGTGAGGAAGAATTCGTGAAATTGTGAAATCTTGTGGTACGTAGGTTCTTTATGGCTTTGACTGGAATCTATAGTTGTTCATCAATCATACAGTATCTTACGTCGTCTGATTAGTTAGATAGTCCTTGTCGTTGTCGTTGTCGTTGATATTTCGCAAGTTCCTCCCCAGACGGTATTATACTTGGATTCTCTAAACTAACAGCCACATCCAGGGGGGTAGACTCCCTGTCTTCCAGAAGGATGCCAACAGAAGGATGCCAGACTGGCATTCCAAAAAGCCATCTAACCAAGAATACTTGTAAGCCTTTCTGTATCTACACGACAAAACTCCAAATTCATAAAGTACATATATGCATACCCACATGTTTTGTTTGACACAAGTCTCTAGCTTTGGATTGCCATTTGAAACTACCCCATTAGAGTCACTGACCAATAAGCATTTCCCCGGCTACTTACCATTATGCCAACTGCAACTCGGTTGGCTTGATGTCCGTCTGTCGGCGTCTATAAGAAGAACAGGATATCCAAACACAAGACAACACATCTGCACCCCCACCCACCACCACAGAATAAGTCTTATTCTTCCACAGCCGCGTCACACAACATGAATACTTGTTATTTACCGGCGGTCAATAAACCCCGTGCCGTTTTGTGCCTTGTAAGTATGTACATACATACATAAGTAAGTAGTCTGTACAAAAGCTACAAAAACGCGACCAAGTACCCTGATCTGATCAGACTAAACATGATCTTTCCCGCCCGCTTCCCTTCCAGGTTGCCCCGGGTTTCTCATGCATAACGAGGGAACAACCGCGTTTGCCTTGCCGTCATTCGAGGGCAAGCCCCTTTTCAAGAACGGTCAGTGGCGGAGGTGGTCTTTGCCCCCCGAGTTGGCATATGCGTGAGTTGGTTATCGATTATCGACAGACATGTTGGCTGTTGCTGGGGACAAATGGACAGGGGTCTACCGGGTTAGTATGGAAAGACAATGTAAGGGTTGATAGTGTCGGATTATCGGATTATGTAAGCCTTGATTAAGAAATAACTTCGAGTAGTTGATGGTATGAAGAGTTGGTGTGATACAAGATAGATGACGTTAACTCATTGATAGTCAGTGATATACCATCAAACAAGTACTGTAAGTAAATATGATTCATGTATAAGAACCCATCTAACCTTTCTCAGGTGACCATGTCCCGATTCATAAGCGGCGGAACCATCGAAGGCACCACCCCAGCCTCTGAAACTCCCATTCCCACCCAAAACGCCCCCATCAACACCAACAAAGAAGCCTGGGACAAAGTCCAATCCGAAGTCCTCGCCGCCCGGGCCGCCCGCGCCGCCGCCTCCACAGAACCCATCCAATCCCTCTACGAAACCCTCCAAGCCAACAAAGCCGCCCGCGCCGCCGCCGCCGAAGAAGCAAACCGGCTAACGAACCAGTTTGTCACGTTGAATGAAGATGACGTGGACTATCTAGATCATGTTGCGAGAGAGAAGAGGGAGGGTGTCCGGAAGGAGAAGGAGGAGATTGAGAAGGGCTTGAAGGCTTTTAAAGAGGCGCAGAAGGGGAAGGCGGAGGCGGAGAGGGATGGGGTGGAGACTGTTGATGTGGATTGGAAGGTGGGTAAGAGGAAGAGGAAGGCGAAGGTTTCGTTGGTTAGGGGGGCGAAGAAGAGGGTTGAGGAGGGCGATATCAAACCTGATGATGAACCCTGTAAAGAGAAGCTCGTATCAAAAGATATCAAGTCCTCCTCCCCCCCACCAAAAAAAGATCCCCCTAAACCACAACCCCAAAGTAAACCACCACCACCCCCAAAACCCACCCTCCTTATAGCAGACTACGGTTCCGACTCCGACTAACCGAGACCTTCCAAAAGAAAACAATAACCTATTCATACAATTACCACCTATAATACAAAATATCTACTCATCATCCACATTGTCAATAACCACCTTCTTAACCGGCGGAACAACCATCGTAACACCCCACCTCCACAACGCCCTCAAACTCCCCTTCGTCCACCCCTCAATCTCCGTCTCCGGCACAACAACCCTCCTCGCCATCTCCTCCACCGTATCCTCCAATTCAAACCTCCTCATACGCTGAACAATTCTCTCATCGGTAACCAGCTCATTTTTCCACGGTCTCTCCTTCGTCCACCCAGTGACATCCTTCTTCTCCTCAAACACCCATTTCTGCCAATTCGCCTCTTCCCACTGCAACGCCTTCTCCACTTCATTCGCCCCGTCTTCCGTCGTTGTGACATCCCACGGTCTATACGTAGCGAAACATACCGCTGCGACCTGTCTACCAATGTCATCGGCTAGTTCCCTTCTATGAAGGAACCTCCATAGCCGGGTGAAGGTGCCCGAGAACCCGAGCATATGCGGGAATACCACGGGTTGCACGGGGTCGAAAACATCAGGGATATACGTTGGCAGGACAGCCTCAGGGTAATCTTCCTGCTTATTGAAAGATGGTGGTTGCGGCGGTCTCTCTTTCTCTCTCTTCTGCCCATTCGCTTCCGCCTCAGCAGCTTCCTTCTCCTGCTTTGCAATCTTCTCCGCGCTAGGAAGTTCAACGCCAACTAACTCCTCCGGTCTCTCCCTAGGACCTAACCACCCCTCATGTAACCCTCTAACATACTCCTTCCACACATGTCTCCCAATGACAAGATCCCCCTTAACCCCCTCCCACTCGGGCAATCCCTTCTCCTTCCTCATCCGATCAATTTTCTCCGCCGTAGTCCACTCCCCTTCGACAAGAACCTCCCCCTCAGCCTCCCGTCTCGCCCTCCGAATTCTCTCCGCAACAACCGCCCTAACATCCCCCTGCTGTCTCCCCTGAACAAACTCCCAATCAATTCCCGCGCCACTCAAAACCGGCTTAACATATTCCAAGTAATAATCCTGCGCCGTTCTCAACCCATCACCAGGCGGAGCCGCCAGATAAATCGTCAGCTTCCGGGGTAACGCGTTTCCCTCGGGCATAGGTTCCTTTCCCAGTTCAGAAACTACATGGCGCCATTTAGCAGTGGCTCTTTTCTTCTCTCGTTTGTCGTAGATGATGGTTGTAGCGAGGGCGGTTGACAAGGTAAGGAAGATCATCCAGTTCCGTGAAGGGAGCTTCGAAGGGAGATTTGGTAGGCCTAGAAGACGGAGGGTGGATTGTGTGGCCGTAGGTGGCTTAGGAGCTGAAGCAGCCGCTGTCGTAGCAGCCGTTGCCATTGCCGTCGCCGATGCCGGTGTCTAATGTAAAATACCCCGTCAGTCACTACTTCTACACACCAATCAAAACCCTATATATACATACCGGCTTAACCTCACTCTTCACATCAGTCATCTTACGTCTCAAGTAACAAAAAAACAACCAACAATTTTCACAACACCCTCAAAACCCATTCACATGTCACCCAAAAGTTTAAACATCGTCACTAGCTTCTCCCCGCTTAAACCTCGGTAAATCCGATAACTCATAAAAATTAACCCGCAGGAATATCCATACGCAAGTGTCAAAGACTACGGACCCACTTTCAACGACAAATGCCCTCATGCACCAAAAATCACTTTCATAGACTTCACCACGAAGACCAAGATTTGCAGGTAGGCAAAAAAACCAAAAGTATATGATAAAATTCAATACTGTCTATAGATATAACCCCGACCAAAAAACTTCAAATATTACAGAAAACCTCCGTGACTGAGATTCCGTTTGTGTGACGGACCACTTCCAGTAGGAGGGCGATATCAGACTTCGCAAAACACCGAGAAACAAGAGATAAAAAATTACAAAGAGACCATGGCGCAACTTTATGAACTAAAGACCATGGCTCTCAAGACTCATCTGGAACAGAAAAAAGTCTCTTGAGATGAAAGACGTCCACTATTGCACACGAACAAATCAATCATGACATAAGACTTCGGTCAATGGAAACACTATGCAAGTCCCGAGGAAAAAAGAAAAGTTGGCAAGAAAAGGTCAATTCTAAGACCACAACAAGCCCCATGGAAGGAATACATCGAAACACCAGACATATCCATCAAGTTGCTATGCGAGCTTGTCGCCGGCCAATCAAAGAAAAAAAAAAGAAGTAGTAGTAATAAGCAAAAAAAGAGAACAACTGAGAGAATATCCAACCCCATCATTTTACAACCGACGCATCCACATAAATAAAAAAGTTAAAAAAAAGTCATACCAGTACGTTAAAACAGCGAGAACCAAACAAAAAGAATAAAAGGAACAACGTCCATGTTGAGGTCAAACTTATCGTTCTGTTGCGTGTCAAGAGTGGCAAGCCTCAGCGAGGTTTACAAGCCATTCCGTTCAGCCCTTCAACAGACGCCATGGACCGAAAGTCACTAGGAAAGACAAGGCATGTCCATTCCAACAGTAACTCAATCATGACCAATCAACACGACGTATTCCATCAAAAAATCATAAACCAATAAACCGATACAACGCCAAGAAATAGACAACTACTGCAGCGAATATAGCAGGGTGTTATAAAGCAAAGAAACAGTAAAAAAAAAAAATAGAACAGAAACAGGTCGTTTAGGTGAGCTCCAGGATGCCCAGAAGATTAATAATCGGGCATTCGAGCAAGAGTCAGAGACAGAAAACAAAATAGAAAAGTAAAGAACCCCGTAATTAAGTCAAAAAGGGATAATCAGGGAAACAAAAGGTACAACAAAAAAGACAAGAAATAAAGAGCCGCGCACTTCGTTCAAAATCCAGGGGTATCAGAGGATGCATCTGCTCACCCCATATATGCCAATATGATGAGAAAGAGGAAACAGATATGCAGAAGAAAGAGAAAAAGGAAAGTGGCCAAACATGGTAATCGGCGAAAAATAAAAATAAAAGGGGAATCCAGGAGAGACAAAAGAAAGACATGAAAAACACCTCTAGAATGGCAGTTCAAAGAGCCGCACGACTTAGTTAACCAGGGTTGGGTGGCTGTACATGTTCTGGGAAAGGTATCCTCTCCGGCTCGAAGCAGGAACGGCTACACAGCTCAAGCACTCATCAGAATAAGCAGAGTCGTAGGCGCAAGTGTCATGGTCGTACGGGTGCGTGGAACTACGGCAGTAGTAATCTGGTGAGTAGTCAGCAGCTCCACGGTTGCATACCGGGTACTGCATATAGTGGTCAGACGACATGTTGTGGGCGAAGTAGTCACCAGTGGACCGAAGATTAGCAGCCGAAGCCTGGTGCTCAGGAGTACCAAATCCAGAGTGTGGAGGCGTAATGGGAGCCATGGGCCGGTAGTTCCATTCGTACTCAGATTTGCTGTAGCGGTGCTGCTCAAATGATGAGCCGCGGTTGCTGGAGTAGGCCGAGACAGGAGAAGCCAAGTTTGAGTGGTGGATTGGGAAGCTGGTCTGGATGGGTGGCAAATCAGACGGCTTGCGCTGATTAGCAAAGTTGCGCTGCTGTTCAGCGGCAAGAGCCTCCTTTTCAGCGTTGCGACGGTTATCAATCCACGTCTTCCAATCACTCAACCACGCCTGGTAATCTTGAGTTTCATCCAGGTTGACATATAACTGCCAGCGGCAGGCAGCGAGCCACTCAAACTCAAGAGTGTTGAGCTCAGCCACGGGGATCGAAGTGACCTCGGACCAGGAGCGGTTCTGGAAGGTGTTGTCATCCAGAAACTTGCTAGCAAGAAGCAAAGCAACGGTAAGATAACGCCATGTCTCGCCTTCACTAGCCTTGTAGGGTCCGTGAACCTGAGGGTTGGCCTTGATGGTGTTGATGCGTTTGGCCAAGTAGTTGAGGCCCAAGAGAATGGTAGTTTTTGGCAGTCTAGTAGACTCAAGGATCTGGCTAACAAACTTGCGGAAGCGCGAGGAAACAGAGCTCTCGGGCGTGACAACACGAACAGCCATTTCAGCAACGTAGTCCGTCATCTCATCGACCTCATAGTCGAGGACGGCGCAGACACCTCCAGGCATTTTGGGCGGTAAGGGTTGGTTGGCGGTCGAAATATTCCGGTAGACAAATACTAAGTAACTAGTAAAGGCTGTGATCCATCAAGGGTCGCAAAGGTCGATTCGGAGATGATATAGAATAGCCTTCTCGCGGAGAAGTGCTAGTAGATGAAGACTGGATACGGGAAGGTGGATCTCGCAAAATTAATCTCAGACGCAGAAGTAGCTGTTACAACTGCGGAGATCGACAGGTGGTGTGAGATAAACGATGAAGCTCAGTGACGATTGAGACACAAGGGAAAATAGCTAAATTCTACCTGTAATAGCGAGTACTGTCAGCTAAATGGCCAAGTATAATTTTGGGTTGTTTATGAGGTGAAACTGACCTTGGTGGAGATTACTGAGTATCAAGCTACAAGCGAGAGTACAGAATTGTAGACGAGAAGAGTGAATCTTTCAGGTCAAGCCGTCTTTGATTTTGACAACCTTGTCTTCAAACTGCAAAAGACAGCAAAAGAGACAAAACAGAACAGGTGGTAGAGTACAGGGCTTAGCGGCAAACGAGGAACAAGTATATGACTTTGGTAGCAGTCTGTCGATGTTGTGTGTTTTATCCAAGAGGGCCCAAAGAATAGAGGAAAACGAATACACACGAGAAATGCGATGTGATTCACTTGACAGGTGCGGATAAAAGGTACAGACGATTCTTCGACACAGGACAAGTGGTATGGCAGATGCTCAAAGGAAATTGGAGAAGAATAATCTCAACAATCACCAAACAAAAACAGGACAGCGTTCCGTGGTTGTAAAGGGCGTGGGGAGGTGTTTAGAGACGTAGACAGGAATCCATGGAGCAGACTCAACTAACTATCGAGATGAAGAAGGTGGTGATAGGTTTAGGAATGACAGCAAAAGAGAAGAAAGAAGTTGTTTTAAAGGAACAAGTGTAAAGAAGAAAAGAATTCAACAAAAAGAACAAATGGAAAAACGTGACAATAAGGATAGGAAACAAAAAGTAGCGGGTACAGTTAAAAGAAAGAAGATTTAAAGGAAGAAATGAAGGAGAGTCGTCGATGTAGTCTTGTCGTGAAAAATCTGGCGATTTGAAGATACAATGTAGATTTCGTTAAGATGCACACACACAAACCCTTTTTTTGGCACAGGGAACCGCAATCGACTGAATCAGTGAAGAAGTTGGTCGATTTGGAATGTGGGATTCTCGAGTAGATGAGGGGCGGACTTGAGAAGAAAAAGGTTGTCGAGGGAAAAGGCGGTGCGATGACTTGGTGATCTTGCGTATTTCTCACGTGGGAGGAGAGTGAGAGAAAGGCGAGATTGCTGGAGATTGATTCTTTGGCTGTCGAACAGAACAAAAGAAGTCAAGATCAAGGAAGGAAAGAAGGGACGACAAGTAGGAGAAGGAAAAAAAAGAGGGAAAAAAAAAAAGAGAGAAAGAGCAAGAAGTAGCGAGGACGAGGGTAAAGGGAGGAAGGACCCAGAGGTTTAAAAAAAAACCGACTGGGAAATTGACGAGACAGGAAGGACAAGGAAGATTGACCTTGGGGAAAGCGAACTTGGTTAGCGAGTGCTCTTGGTTGGCGGCTCGTCAAAGTGCACCGACTTTGGGAGTGTGGCTATTAACTGGGTGCGTGGTGTTAAGTCAGAACATTTGAATTGTATGTATACATGTAAGCTACCCAGTCAAAACCGAGCGAGGTATGGACTAATAGAGTGGGGGTGTCTACAGGAAAGATGGTAGATTTTGGTTATCGTCAGTGGGTATGTTACAGGTTATAGGTGGCTTATAACTACATGTGTACGGTTTGTAGATGCTGTAACTTGTAGATGTTGACTTTTTCAGAAGGTAAACATGTCGTTTCGGTGTTGTCAAGGGTACGGTTTTAGTGGAGTTCTAGGGCGTTTAATGGTAAGACCATGTAAATTCCAGAATACAAACAGTGCTAGTTTAGCGTGTATGGTGTACACATGTGTCTGAATTATAGAGCTTTATCTAGCACCAACTGTAAAACCTACTACTAGTTTCCATGATAGTTTTTTTCTTCTTCTTCTTCTTCCTTGCCCTGAGTGGAACCGAAGCCCGGTCATCCATTAGGACCAAAAGAAAGCAGACAAATTGGTCCATCTTCCGTCATTAACAGTAAAATAAAAAAAGCGACGCCTCGGAAGTCAAGGGAACGAAGTATATTCTAGGCTACTAGCAAAAATAACATTCACAGCCATACGGGGCTGACAGGGGATTTCGCTTGGTTTCCGGAATGGAGGTGGTGTGACTAGATCTCTAGTCTTGTAGAGTTTTCCTTTACCAACCCAGAAAGTGACGATGCAGTTGTCGGTCTAAACGGCCGTGAAGAACCGGACAAAGCACTAAAGTAGAAGTAGTAAATCTTGATGGAATTAGGTGGATTAATTGACCACGTTCCCAAGATGGCAAGTCAGTGAACCCTCGGAAGGAATACATTTTCCATACTGCAGATACCAAATCGATGTGCTGATGGGAGAATGACGATCAGCTCGGAGCAGTCTATGGGGTCAGCACACTTTCTTATTTGTCCATATGATGAGTGGCGACACGAGTTGAGGCCAGGAGGGAGGCAGTTCTGTTTTAGGGACATGCATACGAAAGTCACTGTTGCGTCCTAGCTACATAGCTAATCGACAAAGACACATGTACCGCACAATGGTACCGGTCTGTGAAAGAAGAGACTGGGCACCACCATAGAACACGACAAAGGAAGGACATAGGGGAGAGGCATGACAAACTGTGGCATCTGTAACTTGCGGTGAGGCTGGTTTCAAGGAAAACAGTGGGAATTCGTGCAGAGTGTATTGAATGCGGCATTTTGGATTTCTTGGTGTCATATTATTCAGGTGAATTAATCGAGTCCATAACCCAATAACGTGGACCAAAAATTTAATTGGTCTTTTATTTAAGGATTCCGAATTCAATAGCCGCCAAAGCCGCCAAATCAGTACAAAAAAAAAAAAAAAGAAGAAGGCTACATAGTAAAACCTCCGTTCTTGATACAGTATCGGTGGCTGCCGAAAAGCTGCAGCGGCTGTAAGTCGTACTCAGTAGGTATAGTCCAGACAACCCAAAAACCCAGACAACAACCAGACTCTCTGACCAATAGTAGCCCCCAAATTTGCCTCAACCAATGCAGCACCTGGTTACAAAACCGGGTGTTAAAAAAGGCATTATTGTAGTTGGTGTCAGTTGTGGATGCAAGTGCGTTCGTGGGTATGACTCTTTTTTTTTCACTCTTGGTTTTTACTGGCTGCAGGTGATACGCCGAGCTGAAGAGGCTGGGGGTTTTTTTCATGGAGGAAGAAGAAGGCTATGAAACTAGAGCAAAGGAGTTTTTTTTGGTGTTGGTCAGTCTTATTCTGTCACTTTGTAATTTCGTGTCTCTGGTGTGTTGAAAATCCAACGTAACCTCCTTCTCTTTAGTCAGTCAATGAAGGACGGTCTAGTGATGACGGAAGAGAAAAACCCCAATGACCTTTGAAGTTACTGACGAGGGTCTAGACCTTCTGAATTGATTCGCCGAGGTAGAGAGCCATAGATTCCTTCCTCTGGTTACAGGAAGGGCGAAAATGAAAATGCGCATCCTACTACGGCTGTAAGTGAATCCCTACAGCGTAAACTCGGCCTTTCTTCCCTGCTATAGCGGCACCAAAACAGCGTGAAAGAGAGAACGGGAAAAAAAAAAAAAAACCATCTCCATCCCCCTTTGGCTGGTCATCCTATCCAGCCACTTTGACAAGAATAACAGAATTGTCAGTGAAATTACAGTGTCCTGCATAGTCCGTCAGGGGCCTGTAGTACGGAAATCGAGGGATTCTACCTACAACAACTAGACCATATCAAGACCGGACTGTCTATTAAATCAAAGCAACTTCAGTAGGAAAGCCTGAAAGAAGACATGGACAATCACAATGACAATGATATAACGGTAATGAGCTTTGGCTGATTCTCAGATTGTCAAGTCAAAGAAGAAACAGCAAAGAGCTACAGACTACACTCCATTATCTTCACCAATCTTTCGCTCATGTCGGGACAAGAGGCACGGTAATAAACGTCGGTGCTCACAAAGACGAACGAGCGAACTACGCTTGTTTGGGTACATTTATGGGAAATGATGGCTGGAAAAGTCTACAACGTAAAGGCGATGAAACAAGTGATAATGTCCGGGTAATGGTCAAAAAAGAGTGATAACCCCGATGATGGATGGTAGTATGACGGACTTTTGCTAAGAGACTATACAAACTAAGTAAAGTTATTCGTGGTACAGGATGATTTACAACTACTTTATTTTGTTTTTCTCTTCCAAGTGGATAAACATTACATATCGAAGGATATCGACGGAAGCACTGTTCCTTGTAGGCCATGTGTTACCCGGCCGAAATGACGCTTAGGAGTGATTCTAACTTATTCCCGCAATTTGTCTTTTTTTTTCTTTTTTTCTTTCCTTCTTTCTTGCAAGTCATCCGCCGTCGGGTCTAAAATGACATAGCCACTTTAGTTTTCTTCGTGCCTATATGTACATTTATCAGGTACCCGAGGGACCAAATCACATTTCAGATTCCTTGTCTTTGATTAATAGATTTTGTTAAAAGATAACCAACCAATTTCTAATAGAACCAACAAATCATTAGTCTTGTTTTATAAAGAAAAGGTCAAGTTCCCTTTCCCATTCACCACCATTATTAAGTTAGCCCCCAAGTAGTCAAGAAACTTACATATCGCATTTTCTGTCTGTACATGATGAATTATACAACATGTCCACCTACCACAAACGAGGCAATGCCCATAATCCATTCCAAAGAAAAACACAAGCGAAAAAAAAAAAAGCTTGGCCTCTTAAATGTCACCCTGCAAGCGGCGTAGTAAGGGTCCGACTCGTGGTGCCATGTTGTAATTTGACAGGGCCTCTATCTATGTTATAGGTAATAGCCCTTGATGTTGGCCAAGATTGAAGGAGCGTGTGATTATGGGCTGTATAGGTCTGTGTTGAAGAACACGGTACTTATTGACCAAAGTTGGAGTCGAGCACTGAACACTATAACCCTAACGTTGACTGTTGAGATACTTTGGATTTTGGCCTTTTTGTATCCTTCATCCCTCTCTTTGACTCGAAAACTTTATATCCACATTGTCGGTAACCCTGTTACTATAGCCGGCTGTAGCTGGCGGTTATAGTCCCATGTTGCCAGGTCCCTTGGCCCATAATGACGACACTTGGAACCAGGTGGATTCAAGAACACAGTAGTCTGGACCAAACAGTAACAGGGTCTTGCAAAATGGTCGGGTGTCGGGTGTATCGAGAGAAAAGAGGTGGGGGGTGCTTAGAAACCACGGGCTTGGATATTCTCTCGGAGAAGTTTGGAACGAACTTGACGTGGAAAGACAAGGGTCTGCTTGGTAATTGGGTAGGGTTCACGTAGAAACCCTTTGTTTTCCGGATGTGGAAATACGGAGCCTCATTACGAAAGAGGTGAATGTATGTTTTACAAGTGCATGAATGTGAAGTTTGTTTGGTAGTTTATGAGGAGCTGAATGACTAGATGGATGTAGATATGTAGATATGTACACATGTACAATGTATGTGTGTGAGTTTACCCCGCCTCATCATGTGTATATATGTAGAAGCACGTAGAAAGTAGAAAATATATGCACTGTGGCTTGGAATCTGGCAGAAGGAGGCAAACACAGTGGAGTCTATGAACAGTGTTGTATGTATACATGTATATACATACATACGTATGTATAGATACTACCTATTTTGGGCTGCATGTCTCTTTAGTCTTTCCAAAAGGGATTACCATATATCACAGCACATGCATATGTACATACATGTTGTCTGTACACATTGCCGCCTTCCAGCTCCAAAGATTGAAGTATGTACATATGTACATACATACAGCATGAGAAAAAGGGAAAACAAAAGGAAGACAGGATGAGGGGTTTCCCCATTCACCATGCATTCAGGCTGGCATTTGTCAAAAAAAAAAAAAAAAAAA